>CM041778.1:296416628-296636732 GCA_023374045.1 Limonium bicolor
TTGGAGAAGTTCCTATCAATCTCTAGGCTGGGTAGTGGGCCGATCATGCAAGTAAACAAGGCCCACACAAATTCCACATGTCCTCACTAGACGTTTAAGTCAAACCGGGTATGGATCGATCCGGAGAGGTGCTTGGGGCATGGGCCCAGGTCACCACAAAGGAATAGGGCTTGCACGCTATTCTCTTTGGGCTTCCCCACTTTTTTCACATCACCTAAAGGTGTGCGTCTACGGCCGGGTCTTTGACTGACTAAACAATGGGCTAGGTAAGGACACTGCCAGGAAAACGCTTGGGGCTAAAGCCCAGGTATTAAGGGGATGTGGTTAGACGACGTCCTCCTCTTTTCTCCCGCTTATTCACATCATCTAAGAGGTGTGAGTCCTAGACAGGGGACCCTCAAATGGGTCTCGGGGTAGAACCGGTTTGTGTGGACCCTCGCTCTCATATGATGCAAAGGTACAGGAATTAAAGTGCACACGAAAGTAAACAAACACAGCAATAAAGCCACAAATAAACATTTTCGAGTTAAGCCCTCTTTCTTAAAATTAAACAAGTTAAAGTTAAGAAGTGGTCCCCAGCAGAGTCGCCAGTCTGTGAGCGTCGATTTTTAAACCCTATCCTATGTTGATTAGATTGAATAAGATCTAGTCAGGTTTTAGGTCCACTTATAACCTAAGTTTAATAACTATGTCATATAACATTAATTATTAAAACCTAAGCTAGCTCACTGGAACCTATTATGAGTCGCCACCTAATTTTAACCTAGATCAAATTAGGAAAGGAGAGTTCGGGTTCGGGGGCTTGATATTCGACTTATTTAGGGTTCAATTACTTTCATTACCCCTAGAAGTCGTTTTACCTCTACTTAGCTTATTCACGGCTTATTACGAAGTCGTTTTAACCTAAGTGCGTGAGCTTCTGTTTTTTATGTTTTTAGCACTTTTTGACAGAAAATAAAAGTGAAAAAATGAAATTGCCAATACTAGGGTTTCAGAGGCAGAATTAGGTCAAATTTTGTTTCCGTCCGTGACTACGGACCTAATTCCGTACCCACGAACCCTAATTAATCTATGTGGGAATAAAAGTCAAATTAAACAAAAAACAAAGATTTGAAAAGTCCGGGGCCATGGACAGGATGTCCGTGGGCCCTGACATTGTTTAGAAAAAAAACCTAAGTTTTCGAAAAATTAAAATCCCGCCGCCGTTCGTGGGTGTCCGTGGCCACGGAAAACCTGTCCGTGGTCCTGGACCATAGGTCCGAGGTCCCGGACCACCCACGGACAGGGGTTTTATGGTGGTTCCCGAAGGTATTTTCGGCTCAAAATTTATGCACGTGTAGCCTGAAAGGTATACAAAAGGTTAGTAATTGAAAGACTGCAATTTGAAGTCGAATTATGCACGAAACTTGACGAACAAGTAACAAGGCAGAAGCAAAAGCAATTAGCAATACAGAAGCGTAAAAAGGTTAGTTTGAACCCAAAATTTGACAGAGTTAATAAGGTCGTGGAGAGTTAGAAAAGTAGAATTGTAACCTGTTTTACCTTCTAATTCAAGAGGATTCTTCACGTCGGGATTCTTCGGAGGCTCCGATGGTGCCGGTTCCGGATTGTGTTCGACCCGAGGTTCTGGTTGTTGATTGTTGAAGGTGTTCTTCACGTTTTGGAGGTGGTTTGGTTGATTTTTGATGATTGTTGATGTGTTGGGAGTTGAAAAATGTGTTTAGATGGTGATTTCGGGGGATTTTTGATGTGATTTTGGTGCTTGGATGTGTAAAAACGTGAAGAGAATGAGACGGCTGCCTTCTTTGAGAGTCTAGGGTTCTTGAGGTTCTGATTTGATCATGGGATAAGGTTCCTTATATAGGCTTCCTTAAAGATAGAAAAATCCGGTAAAAACCGAGATTTACCGACGTTTTAGCTCAAGGGCTTCCAAAAGGAATTTGATTATAAAATTTTACACATGGTTAAAGGATGATATTTCTGATTTTTCTAAAGTGGAATCGAATTTTTTGGATATTGGAATATTTTTAAATTCAATTTCTCGTCAGATTTAATCAGAAATTGCTAGAAAATTATTGGAAATTTGAAAAATCAAAATTCCAACGCCATTATGCTTAAAATGTCATCCTCTATCATGGGTTAAAATTTAAAAGCACTTTGAATTGATTTGGCCCTTCTTTGGAGGAGAGAGAAAGCCTATTGGGGGCTTAGGAGCCTTGAAAAATTACAAAAATGCCCCTGGAGATGATTAAGCTGTCCCTAGTACTCTGAAATGTGCCGATCGAACTGGGAACCCTCGCTACTAGCCTATTAGTAGAGACTCACTTCCAGAGGTTTGAAATTTTGGGTCTAACAATTGACCAACCCTGAGACCGACCCTAGGGTTGAAAAACGCGCATGTGATTTCTTTACCAGAGGGCCGACCGACCCATGGACCGACCCTAGGGTGGGTTGGTCGGACGAAAACTTTTGCTCAGTTTTGTGTTTTAAAAAGCTGGATTTGGGGCATTCATTCTCATTATTAAACACACACGACACCAACTAGAAAGATGAGAGAGAGAGAGAGAGAGGCGAAAATAAGAGAGAAAAGAAAAGGAGAAAAGAAGAGAAGAAGAGATTGAGGAAATCTACCTCCATTGAAGCTTCAGAGCTCCTCCCATGGCTAACTCTCCCTCTTCCCTTCTCTTTCCTTTATTAATGGTTGAGTAGTCTCATTTGTATCCAGGGATAGGGTTTGACCCTAATGTTGCTCATTGAATGCTAAAAACCTAACTCATTGAATGCTCTTGTTTTATTCCCTTCAATATCAATTAATGTTTTAAATTGATCTCTTATTGCATTTGTGGTGGTCCATTCAACATTTGAGTTTGAGTTTGGAATTTGACTAAAAGGGGGATAAACCCTAACTTTTGCGCTCTTGATTTTGGGGGTAAAATCTTGAGCTATTATTAAAGATTTTTTGCTTAATGCTACTTAGTGACTTAAACCTCCTTTAATTAAGGGGTTTGATTAATTAGGTAAGAATTGGGTTTCCAATGATTTAGAGATTCATGAATTGAACTCTAATAGACAATGAGATAATGAGTTATGGTTATGAGATTCTTTGAGTGATTTAGGTGATTCCCCACTATCCTAGGGTACTTTTCCACCCATTCCATCAAACAAACAATTTACTATTGGATTATTTTTCCATTTACAAACAACTAAGCTTGCCTCCAGGTAAACCTCCATTTGTTGTTTTTATTTGCATTTTACTAAAGTACTGAAGCTTAGGATTTAGAAACCAATTTCCTTGTGGATACGACACTTGTTATGTTGCAACAAATTGGGTGCACTTGCCCGTTTAGCTAGGTCTTTACTATTATTTTAGTAATTTTCCCAACAGGAAGCTAAATACAAACTGGAACTAAATACAAGGTAGTAGCCCAAACTGAAATGCCTAACATAAGCTAAATACAAAAGGGCCCCAAAGCCATACAAACTGAATACAAAATCCAAATGCCAAATCATAAAGCAGAGGCCAAATCTCCAAACAAAAGCTAAACCTGCAAATCAGACGGAGATAGGGGTGAGCCAAACTATAGCTCCGCAGGTGATAAACTTCATCAACTGAGCATGCTCAAAACAGATGCTGAACATACATATATATATATATACGAAAGCGCTTAGCCAGAGCAAAATCAAAGACAAACTGAAGTCTTTCAAATAGACAGAAGTATAAAATAGAAGGAGCTAAGCATTGGTCAAAACAGATACTTAATAGCAGAAGGTAAGCTGCAGATGGAAGCTTACAACTCAAAAGCTTAAAAGAAGTCCAAAGATTAGCAAAGTTATAAGCTTAAAAAAAAGATGAAAGCTTAATAAAAGATGGAAAGCACACAACAGTTCATCTAAAACCAAACACACACACACACACACACACACACACACACACCACACAACACACACAACACACACACACACACACACACACACACACACACCACACACACAGAGAGAGAGAGAGAGCAGACGAAGTAGAGCACTTTCAAAATAGATATGTTCAAAGGACAGAAAGCACACAATAGTCTGTCACAAACCAAAAACTGTCAGAGCAAACAAAAGTAGAGCACTTAACAAATCAGAGGTTTCTAGAAGACAAAAAGCACACAACCGTCTGTCAAATACAGAAGTAGAAAGAATAGACAAAAGTAGAATAGAGTGTGATCAAAGGTGTAACACTTGCATTCAATGCATACAGACAGAACAGAGCAAATTCGTGAACAGAACGAGGAACATCACTCATGAATAGAATAGGTGAGGCACCTGTGAATAGAACGGGGGAGACACCCGTGAGGTAACAGAAGGACGTCATACACAACATGCTACGGGATAGCTTGACCTAGCCATCCATGGCTCATACACAAAGAAGACTAGGTCCTAAAACAGAAGATTATCAACAGAGCAGAGCTTTTCTCTATCGAAGCGAAAGGCAGAAACTTATCAATGGATCAACATCCTTATTCAAACAGAAGTCGTATACCAACTGTCAAAACACGGAAGCCAAAGAGATCACCAGAGCTAAAACATATCTTCAAACTAAATCAGAGATCAATACCATGTCAAAGGCCTCGAAGGCAAAGCATACACAAACCCATGCTAAAACATTTTAAAACAGATATAAGACATTGAGAAGAATCCAATACCACAAACGACAATCAAAACGGAGCTTAAATGAGCAACCTTTGATAAAACCAGAAGCATGCCCGAACATCAATGTTCGGACACAAGTCGAGACTCAAACCAGGAGAAGAACCAAACGTCTGAACGTGTGTCCGAACATCAATGTTCAGACACATGTCAAGAGTCAAAACCAAAGGTGTCCGAACTTATGTCCGGACATACAAGTTCAGACATATGCCGAGACTTGTAAGCCAGACCCGTCCTCGCACCCCATCCGAACTTACATGTTCGGACGAAAGTTTGGACATCAGTTAAAATGAGGAAAACAGAAGATAGAACAAATGTTCGGATAGACGTTCGGACAAGGTAAAAACCAGAATTTCCAAAACAGTGAAGCTAATGAACAGAAGTATCAAACAACACCAAATTGCCATACAGTTCCGAATCTGAATCAAATTCGCAATGCGTTCAGAGAATTAAGTACATATACGGAAACAAAAACCTCAAAATCAAACGCAGAAAACATATAGAGGTCAAGCCCCAAATTACAATTAAAAAAAGTAGAGTTCTTCATATTAATATACGTAAATAAAAAAACTTCCCACAGGGTCTTTAGCGGAGTAAAACGTAACTCAAAATCCAATTCCAAATTCACGTAAATCAGAGGTATTCAACACATTCAGAACATAATAGAATCAGAAACCCCCGTGGGTGAACACACACAACTGAATCCATCCACCACCTTTCTCACATCCGACGCCATCTCCACTCGGACGACGAATACTCGAACTGAATAACTAGATTCGGAATCCCAAAATCAGAAAAGGAAAAGGAAGAACTCGACAAAAACAAAATCAAGCCATAACTCAAACCAGAAGACCGATTAACTAGCAGAACCAGAATTCTTCAATGAATAACTCCAGCGATTTAGCCTTTGAAGGAGAGATTGAAGGGAAAGAATGCAAAGGGGGGAAGTTACTGTTAAAGAGGAGAGAAACAGAGAGGAGGGAATAGTCGTGAAACTGTCATGGAAGGAAAGAACGTGAATGGAGAAAGAAAAGGAAATAAGGAATGAGGAGGAAAATAAAAAGAGTTATTAATTCCCTTCCTTAACTAATAATAAATACAAATGGGAAAAGGACAAATGTGACCTTCCTTCTACTTTTAAATAGTAAGCCACCAATGACATAAGCATATTATTATAACATCGGAATCAATACGAACTCCCTTTGCAAATCAGGAAGGAAATAAATAATAAATAAAAATATTCTGGGGCATAACAAAAACCGAATTAAATGTTATCCAAATTATCCAAAATCCGATTATTTTAGTGAAAACCCTAAAACCAAATGAAATCCAAATTTAAGCTAGTTTGGATTTCAACTAACCGAAATTTAAGGTTTGAGTTAGACTTGTCACTAAAGACTAGAATTGAAAAAGAATATTCTTTTTTTAAAAGAATTTGGATAATTTGGTAAACCAAATTTAATAAAGTCAAAACCAAAAATCCAAACCAAATTATAATTTGGATAATTCGGTTAATCAAAGTTTTAAATTTAGTTAGAAAATCCAGTTAAAAATCCAAAAAAAATTGATTCTTTTGGTTTATGGATAAATCCAAAATTTCCAAACTAACGGCTCACCTCTAATTGACATTAAATTGAGCAAACCCTAAGTAAATCCCTATTTTCCATGTAGATAAGATTAAAAGCCCTAAATACTCAATAATCATCTTAAGCACAAGAACTAAAATAAAGCATTAAAACAAGTTCAAGATTCAACAATGAAGTTTTAGGGATTTTGGGGCAAAATTCTCATTCCTAGCACTAGTGCAGAAAATGTTTTTTACCACGGTGATTTTGCCTATATACCACGGTTAGAAACCGTGGTTTATACTCGCGTGGTATATCGGAAAATTCAATAAACCACGGTTCGAAACCGTCGTTTAAAAGACGATTATAAACCACGGTTCGTAAAACCGTCGTTTAAAGCCCGTTGTCTCGCGGGAATCAGAGACTTATACGACGGTTGGGAGGAAACCGTGGTATATAATGTCGTTCCATTGCTTTTATACGACGGTTCGGTTAACCGTGGTATACGACTTTTTTATACGACGGTTTTATAATAACCGTGGTTTATACTCTCGTTCCATTGAGTTTTAAACCACGGTTTTAAGTGAACCGTGGTTTTTTTTTTTTTTTTTTTAGTTTTTTTTGTTTTTTAGCCTCTACCACAATGTTTTCCAACACAACCCAATTTACAATCGCATATACAACCTGTACAGGGCATCCAACTGGTATTGCCCTTTGATAACCAACCACACTATATGACCATAAACCAAGTTGCCAGTTTGAATTGCAACATTGAAAACGAATTGCAAACAAACCCATTCAAACTTTCAAAAATAAGAGAGAGTTGAACTTTACAAACTTTGAGAGTACGTTGCTTCAGCAAAACAAAAGTCTAAGTCTAACTACACTAGGATAAATCTAAGAACACTCAAGTAATTTTTACACCAAAACTGCGATAAATGATCTCTTACAAAGTCGAGATCCCTTTGGAATACGTGCTCCCTGCTTTGTGAAAAGAAACGATCTGTCCATAAAAAGAAACTGATCATCATTAGTACACAATTTTATTTAAATGCAATAACTTTAACTAAAACTTTGATTGGTATGGTTACCTTGTCATCATCCAAGCGTGTCAATATTTTGTACAATCTCGAACATGTACCGCATCACATAATAGCCACAGCTTCGTGAATCAGGCTGTTGAGGACACTGTCATCACACCATCCATGGATTACCAACTTTAGACAGATCAAAAAATTAAACGTTTAACTTTAATACAAAAATGCATAAATTAAATGATTACTTACACGTATGTATGGAAGTCCAAGATGGAGAATGGTTTCTTTTCATCACTTAAACCAAGCTTATGGCCCCTGCATAAATACAGCATTTTAAAATGAAGCCATTTATTGTCAATAATCTAGGACAAGCTTAAAATAAATACAGAATGCATTAAAATTTTGAATACTCACTCCTTCAAATATTTCTCTACACGATCTCTCGAAGGTCATCAGGGCCGCCCAATGGGTCTAGTATCAACAAGCATGAGGTGTCGATACACAACACCATCAACATCCAATGATTGCTGCCACAGATAAAACAAGAATGTTTTGTAGAACAATTATTAATATCACAATTAGGAAGCAAAAAATTCCAGTTATTGTGTACTTACATCTGATGATATGGGATCAGCAAATATTTGCTTCTTCTTCTTCGCACCGCAGTACAAAATCCCTGCCTCACATGCTGTACACATCCTTGCTCATCCAATGCGGCCTGATTTGCTGACATCAATTGCGGACACAAGAAAGAGATGGCAATAATCTCTTGCTCGCTAGCAGTCTACTAGTCAAACACCTAAACAACATTTTTTCATAAGATATGTTAAATAGCTTAAAAAAATGAAAGATAATTAATAATTTAAAAGATACTTACACACAATAGGCCTGAATCACAGAGATGTTAAGCAGGTCTCCCATCAAAAATTCTCTTAGATCGCTCACGGTAATCATCAGATCTCTGGGCTCGGGAGTGGAAAACATGCTTAGACACTTTCATGTTGAAATTGGTGACAGACTGCGGCTTCGTCATGAAAAAGTCATACAACATTTTTTGTTTGACTGTCAACTTCTTCAGATACTTGGGTGTCAGAATGGGGGATCTCCTAGGAGTCATATCGAAAGGTTTCACCACTTCCTTTCTCACTCTGACTCTCCTCATTTGATTTCACAACTTCCTTCCCCTTATCCACTTTCCTCTTCTTAACCGGTCTTAATTCCTTATCAATCTAATAGTATACAAAATTTAAATAATAAACATATCAGTCAACAGTCAAGTTAAAAACTAAACAGTAAGCATGTAATTAAATAGTTTACCTTGTCACTGACATCAATGAGAGAATATGGCCATGGAACAACTGAAGATTTTGCTTGACCTATTTTACTCCACTGATTCCACTCCACGGAAGGGGAGAGTCCTCATGACCTTGCACATATCGTCTACCATCACACGAGCGTGGAGAGGTGGGATGGCTTGAAATGTACTACAGTGTTCGGTCCGGTCTGTAAAACCCGACCGAATGCAACATGCACAGTCCCATCCAACACTTGAAACAAACATGATTTAGCCACCTACATCAACTCACAACAGTAAGCAAGCTAATAAAATTATATTGTTTTAAAAGTAATGTTAAAATAACTAAGGAGGAAAAAAGAACAAACCGAAAGGTTTTGATAAGGAAATGTGTCTCTGGTAGGAGAAGAAGGTGCAGGATGATCGACCATCGGAGTATCCGCCGTCGTGGTAGGAGCAGACGTCGGTGTAGGATCATCGACAGTATCCGCCGTCGTGGTAGGAGCAGACGTCGGTCTAGCAGTAGGTGCCGGTGTAGGAGACGCGGCCACTATCGATGTATCCGCCGTCGCGGTAGGAGTAGACACCGGTGTAGGAGTAGGTGTCGGTGTAGGAGCATGCACCTGGCCCAATACTAAAGCCTCAAGTCTTCGCAGGCGCTCCTCGTAGGCTTGACGCTCCTCAGCGTGGCGTCTTTCCGACTCAGCGTGACGTCTTTCCGACTCCTCCAACCGGTCATGCACCCGTTCATCCACCATTCTCTCTATCATTTCAGCCTGTGGTACTCTCGATCGAGACGTAGGAAACACGTCTTTTTGGCGAACTTCCCCTCCAAGCCCCCGCACTCGCCCTGGATGATCCTTTTGCCCAAGGGCCTTATTCAGTGGATCATCCTGAGACGGAGGGGCCGGAACCATCTCCCATCGCTCAGTCGAGCCAGACTATTTTAAATTAACAAAAATATTAGAAATGAACTTACTAATTAGTAAACAACAACTTTTAAATATATATACTTACAATCTTGGACGCCAACTCAGCAGTCTCGCTCTGCGGGAACACATATACTCCCTCGTCATTTTTCTTCATGCGACCCAGCATAAATGTCTGCACCTACTTGCATCGTCAACATCATCAATAACTGACTGAGTGCCGTCTTCATTAGTTTTCGTCAGTAAGCCCTCGCTCTTTCCACTTCTCCAACCGCCCCGTGTATCCAGCTCGCCCCATGAAGTGCTTGTAGATATTCTTCGCCCGGTTACGTCTCGCTTGTTCTTGACGTAACTGTTACAAAATTTGTATATTTGTAAGTTATACATAATAAAAAAATATTTGTTAAATTTTATTCCTTAAATAATTAAGAAAGAATAATTGTAAAAGTACCTTAAACTCTTCAGTCTGGCGATGGTCGTAGAATATCTTCCAGTCCTCCTCCGTGATCATACCATCATACACTACCCACGGCGGTGACCTCTTGGAGCCCGGTTTGTAATCCAGCCATCTACCAACCGATGCTTGAACTGTCGCAGTGATGTCGCTAGAAGTGATTCAATCTTCGTCCGAAGTTCATCCGCGACTTGTACTTCTTCTGCACCATCTGCCATGATGTCTTTGTCTGCCTTTTCTTGATCTTTCCAATCCTTATTAATCGAGCAATGGGATTTTACCATCAATCCCAAGTAGGAAGCAAACTGCTGCTTCGACCCACCACGATGTCGGAGGTACTTGTCCCAGATCAAATCGATGGGAGAATCTTTCTTCTCCTTCAACCCACGGGTCGGTCCACGTCCCTTCCGAGGGTTCTGCGAAGTAGATGCAGCTGGTGGTTCTTCAGTAGGGACGTCATCGTCAATATCATCCAACCCCAACAGTAAGTCCTCTCTCGACTCTATCGTCAGGATCCATAATCTGAAAAATAATCAACAATTAACAAGGTTAATACGAACATCTACTGAATCAAATATTGAAACATGACAAAAATGAAATAATATAATATTGTCAACCAAACTTACAAAATAACATTTCATCGTTCAATCCACAATCCTTCATTGTGGTCGGACCTTCGATATTCAAAATTAGTTACATTATCTACCTCCATCGGCAACCGAATAGGTACATCTGTTTCATCTTCACAGTCGTATTCATCCTCATCAACAATATTATCAATCCCAACTATCGATCTTTTACTCTGCATTACAATAGACCATCTGGGATTAGACTGATCACGACAGTAGAATACTTGTTTTGCCTTTGATGCAACAATAAAGGGTTCATCAGTAGGAGCCGCTGTCGTTAAATCAACTAGCTTCATACCATGATCCTCCTCACGATATCCCTGTTTGTTGTCCACCCATTTGCAACGAAATACGCAAGTTTCATAACTAGTGTAATTCAAGACCCAAATATCCTCAATAACACCATAATATTCGTTCTTCAGTGTATTACGACTTGTTCCTGTGAAAATGTCTTGTGAAGCGATAAGATGCACACCACTGTTCTGGTTTGTCGATTTACAATCTTGACGTGCAGTGTAAAAAGAAAATCCATTTACATCATATCCTTCATAAGACAACACATCGAGATTTGGACCAAGTGCCAACAACTGGATCATTTCATCCACGTTCCTTGAATCTTCATACAACACCTTCTGTCTGAACCACTTAACAAATGTTGCATTCTGCTCTTTTTTTAATTTGGCATTACTCATCGTTGGGTGTTTTGTTTTGAGGTAGGCTAGGTGTGCATCGAAATACGGTTCAACAACTTCAGAATGATTCAACACAACCAGATGTGCCTTGTTCAATGTATCAATATCAACTCTGCATAATTTTTTCCCACAGGTACCAACCCCTTTAAGCCTGCCATCATGTCTTGCTTTCGGTAATCCAATAACATCAACACCGTCTAAGTAATGAGTGCAGAAGTCAACTACTTCCTCTGTTACTGTCCCTTCAATTATGCTTCCCTCTGGACGCCGACGGTTTTTCATTTTCTTTTTCAGTATACCCATATATCTCTCAAACGGATACATGTATCGAAGGTATAACGGACCACAATGTTTGATCTCTCTAACAAGATGAACAAGTAGATGCACCATAATATCAAAAAACGAAGGAGGAAAATACATTTCCAACTGACACATGGTGATCACAAGGTCATTCTGTAGTTTATCCAGCGTCTCCACATCAAGCACTTTACACGAAATTCCTTTGAAGAAAACACATAAATTTGTAATAGTTTTCCTGACATCAGCTGGAAGGATTCCACGGAGAGCAACCGGAAGTAAGTGCTGCATCAGCACATGATAGTCGTGAGACTTCATCCCTACCAATTTAAGATCAGACATTGATACCAAACTTGATATGTTCGATGAGTAACCGGATGGCACTTTAATATGACGAAGAGAACTACAAAAACTTATTTTCTCTTCTTTGGATAATGTATGACAAGCGGGAGGCAAGAATGTTCTTTTCCCTCTTTGTTGTGGCGCGAGTTCTTCTCGTATACCCAATTCAACCAGATCTTTTCTACCCTTTAAATGGTCTTTTGTCTTTCCTTTCACGTTTAGTAGTGTCGCAGATACACTTTCACCAATGTTTTTCTCCACGTGCATAGCATCAATGCAATGTCTCACCTCTAAATGTTGCCAATATTCAAGTTCCCAAAATATTGATTTTTTCTTCCAGATGCTCTTTTCAGTGGCTTTAATTGGTGGACCGAAGTTGTTCACAACATTCTTCAACTGATTGTAAGTCTCAGCAGCAGATAGTGGTGGTCGAGCGACTGCATGATCCGTTTTTCCATCAAACTCTTTTGTCATCTTACGGTATTTGTGCCCTTTAGGAGGAATTTCCGATGGCCCATGTACACATTTTTTCCACTGTGTTTTAACCGTATACTGCAAGTTCTATCTCCACATATAGGGCACGCTAGAGCTCCTTTAATTGTGTATCCCGAGAGGTTACCGTATGCAGGGAAATCATTGATCGTACAAAACAACATAGCCCGGAGCGTGAAGTTTTCCATACCATATGAATCATACACCGTCGCACCTTCATTCCACAACAATTTTAAATCGTCAATAAGTGGTTGCAAAAACACATCAATTTTGTTTCCCGGTTGTTTTGGACCCGATATCAACAGAGAGAGGAGAATATGTCTGGGTTTCATACACAACCATGGCGGCAGATTGTATATTGTCAATAAAACAGGCCAAGTACTGTGTATACTGCTCAAAGTGCCATAAGGGTTCATCCCATCAGTGCATAAACCAAGTCTTAAGTTCCTTGGGTCTGTACCGAATTGAGGGTATATTCTGTCAATGTTTCTCCATTGTGGTGAATCGGCTGGATGTCTCAATTTACCATCATCCTTTCTATGGGTAGCATGCCATCGGAGGTTCTCAGCATCTTTCTGAACTGCAAACAAACGTTTGAATCGGGGAATTATCGGTAGATACCACAACACCTTCGCAGGAGAGCCCACTTTAGTGCTTATGTGGTTTCTGTCACCCTTTTTTACATAGCGTGATTCCCCACATTCAGAGCAATGGTCATCCAACTCATTCTCCTTCCAATACAACATACACCCATTTGGACAAGCATGTATTTTTTTATATTCCATACCCATCGGACACATTAACTTCTTTGCCTCATAAGTTGTTGTGGGTATCACATTGTCCTTTGGTAGTACATCCTTCAGCAGTTGTAAAAGATCTGTAAAACTGACATCACTCCATCCATGTCTCGCCTTCAGATTGAATAGTTTTAGGACAACGCTCAATTTGTTTTGTGTTTGCGTTTCACATCCACTGTACAACGGTTCCTTTGATGCTTGCATCAGATTTTCGAATGTTTGGGTTTGTTGGAAAAATGTTGTTCAACATCTTCCATCATTGCATTAAGGTCCTCCTGATCATCTGAATCACTACCTAGTGAATCATCTTGAGTATCCCCAAAATCGTGTGAAGCATCCATTTCTGATTGTTCTGCAACGACGTTATCAGCACATTCAAACACTTGTACTGAATGTTGACCATGCAGTATTGTTATGGCTTCATAATCATCTGTAAACCCTCTGCGAATCAGATGATCCTTAATCTTGTCCACACCTCGGTATTTGAAGTCGTTCTTGCAATCGACACAAGGACATCGAATATATCCCTTATCCCTTGGTTTAAGATTGTCAACAAGGACTTTGCAAAATTTATTGACCCCTTCTAGGTACTTGATGTCCAATCTGTCACTGTACATCACTGAGCGCTCCATCTCCTTTTTCAACACACACCAGATGTCGTGAACTCGTTCCATTGATCTCCTCTTTTTTTATTTACAGATTTAACAACCTAAACCTATCCAATCACCTTCGATCTCACCTAGGAACAAGTTAATAATATACGTAGTTCAGTGATAATTTCGGCAGCATTACCCTACAGTTCTCCTAGTGTAGATATATATATATGAATCGTTTCAATTCACATATATATATGTACACTAGAAGAACACTAGGTAATGCTGCTGAAATTATCACTGAACTACTGTATATTATTAACTCATTCACAACCTAGATGGTGAGATCAAAGGTCATTGGACAGTCCCAACAGGGACTATCTAAGACATACCTCTATCAGGTAAATCTCAGACAGGTAATTCTATGTTTGAATTGATTTTCCATTGTTTAATAGAAAAACAAAAATAAATTGAAACATTTTAAATACCAACCTGATGAGTACTGGATGGTCAGCGCGAACAGCACAAGATAGAGAAGAGACAAGTAGACAGATGTTCTTGCACGTAGTATATGACACCTATTCAATGAAATAATAATAAGGTTAAATTCTGGAAAAAATTTGGCATGACCTTTACGTATTTTTAGGTACTCCACACTTTTTTATATATGCAAATCCAAACACAATAACAACATTCTCAGCAAAACGCACACAATAGACATCATCAGAATGGGAAGCATGCATATTATATTTATGTCAACAGCAGCAGTTTATAGTGGATCACTCAAATTAGTAAGCATGCCACTAAAATATAGAACTTCCAGAATCATAATTAAATTCGAGTATTATACCAGTTCGATCTGTTTGCTCCCCTCGCGTCTTCAGTCTGATTCTGGTCGAGCTCGAAGCAACCTGGAAATCGCCAGTTCAAAAATAGTTAGCGCAATGAGGAGGTAACAACTACAGAAAAATGTAGCTTTAGATATATTAAAAATAATCAATTGGAATGTTTTGGTTTAGTCAAGATAATTAATCAATTGAATCTAAAATAAGTAAGTTTTAGTTCACAAGAAAAAGGAAATTAATTGCTAGCTATGCCAGAATACTACCGTGGGTTCAGATCAGCAAGCTGGTGGCAGAGGTTGACGTGCGTGGCAGCAGGTAGAGGAGAAGAAAGAACCGGGATATGTAAGTACACTAATGATATTATGATAAGGTTATAATAAAAAAAAAACATGAATAATTGAACAAATGATCAAACGAATAAATTTTGAACAAACCATGTTTTTTAATCATTCTAAAATCTACCTAGTGAGTAGTGATGGTCAACTCGGAAATGGCCACGGAAGAGGAATTTTTCAACGTAGTAACATGCACCTATCCAATGAACTTAGAATAAGGTTAATTCTGGAAAAAATTTGGCATGACCATTGCGTATTTTTAGATACCCCACACTTTTTTTGGCAAAACAAACACAATAGCAGCATCAGATCAAGGTTCAAGTGATTCTCAATAAAACACACAGACATTTAAGCATCATTCGCAGCAAAACGCACAGACACTTAGGATAAAAATAGACCTTTGTCATATTAAGGGTGGGGATCAAGACACTAACCAATTAACAAACATAATATTGGAGTTGGGCTGCAACATAAATGCTAAAGTTTTACAAATTAATTACTGGAGTGGCGATGAGACTCCGGCGGTGGATGGGCCCGATGATGGAGGATGAAGACGGACCTTCAGGCAGCGGGAGAACAATGCAATTTCCCTTTGAAGAAACTACAAATCGCCAAGAAAAGAAAAATAGTAACATATAACTGTGTCCTTCAATCTTATTGATAACGAGCTAAATGGCATGTGGCAATTTCCAATAATAAAAAATAACTCGGTAACTTTCTAAACAATGAAGTCACTTAAACTAATTAATTAATAAGAAATTACAAAAGTTCCCAAACAAATGCAATGAATATGGTTGTTAAGTAAACTGCCTGTAGCTGATTGCAACGCTTAGCTACTAGTATTGACAATTTGATGTCATTTGAAGCAGTACAATAGTATATTATTAATGCAAACATAAAACTTACATCATAAGTTATCTAGCCTTATCTGTTCCATAAGTCTAGCTGATTCTCATATACAAATCTAGGCACACACCACTGTTTATCTTTGGGATTAAACTTGTGCTCTCATTACTATAGTTTGTCACATTTTACAGCTGTTTCTTCCAACCGTACAATCATTTATTTTGTTGTTATATAGAACTCTTGTTTGTCATGATCTGTTGTGCCTTTTCTTTTGACAATTGACGAAATCTAAAGATATTTGTCAAACACAACAGTGGATGAAAGATCTTCTTTTAATTTCTTTGGCACTAGGAGGAAAAAGATAGCGCTAGAAAAAAGAACATAAGTTCACTGCTCGTTTGTGTGTGTATAAATATATACGCATATCAGTAAACTAGTAGCTAGGAAAAAAAAGATAGCCAATAAATTCAGCAATAACAATATATAATATATATATATCTATATTCTATACACACATTCTCTCTCGGTCCCATCATCTCTTTTTTTTTTCTTCGGCTACCTGACCCGGTTATTGATATGCTGTAAATATATTTAACACTTAACATCTAGCTAGGCGTGACTGGCTCCATCTTTCGATTATTGATATGCATATTACTCATCACACACACCCGATCCCACCTATTCATATTTGTACAGAACATCACGTTAGAAAGTTTAGTAGCCAACAAACATTTTCTATTCACTGCTATTACTAGTTTAAATGCGCATGTATATAAATACACATTGACTTCGCTAATAACATGCCTATTCACAGACAAACTGCTCATGACTCCCTATTATTTTTCCTAGCCTGGCTGCTATCCTCATTGTCGGTATACATAGATATAGATATATAGACACTCGTAACCTACCCATTATGCTTTCCTAGCTGCTATCTCCCATTATTGATATATGCATAGCGAGCAGTAGTACATTTGTGTTACATAGATATACAACCCCACACAGATCTCAAACTTCAAAGGCAGACATATTATATATATCGTACGATCAAAATTTGTAATTCACTCCTCAAAAGCATAATCAGACACACTAATCAAAAAATTGCTAAAACTTGAGTTTAATTACCGAAGAGATGGTGGAGGTGAGCACGCGATTCAGGCAAGAGGGGAGGTTGGGGCGGTGGAGTGCGCTTCACTGCTTGGCGAGTGGGACAAGTGGCGAAGGAGCTAGCGGAACTGGCGGCAAGTGGGGCGGTGGCGCAGGTCGGAGGCGTGGTCGATTTCGTCTGGCGCGGCCGGCTTTGTCGATGGCGAGCTGGACTTGGTGACGGAGAAGCTGGGACGATGAAGCAGAGGTGGGCGACGGCGGGTTAACGACGGCGAGGGTGGTGGGGAGGAGGTGGGGCGACGGCCAGTTGAGGAGCTGGAAGAATCGCCGGAAAAATTCAGAGCAGAGAGGGAAAATCGAGCGAGGAAAAAGAAGGAAAGGTCGGGGCGGGTTTTTAAGTGAAAGAGTTTTAAACGACGGTTCACTCAAAAACCGTCGTTTAAAGTCGTCACTGTACCAGTTTTAAACCACGGTTGTTTAATAACCGTCGTTTAAAATGTTACGAGGCGCAATATAAACGACGGTTACCCCGTAACCGTGGTTTATTTTTTCACCGCCGAAACTATAAATGACGGTTTCTTACAAACCGTCATTTATTAGTGCCTAAAAACCACGGTTCTCTGACCAACCGTCGTATAAAGTCTTGCGGTTAGATGTTTTGTGACGGTTTTATTATTAACCGTGCTATATAATTTTTAAATCATGGTTCCCACTAAAACCGTGGTTTAAATGGCGTCGCATAAAATCTTTTTTCTACTAGTGTTGGTACAAGAAGGTTATTCCTCTATTATGATAAAATACACACAAATTCACGAGCTAGAATAAGTATAATATACGGTTGGCATGAGAAGGATGAGTATTATATTAGAATAAATATGACAAGGTTATATAGTCTGACTTTAGGATTAATAGAAGGCCCAGGGAAGCTAATCTATTATCTATTCTATTCTAGTGATTATTAAATATATTTTCCTTATTTCCCAATGATATTAATATCTAAATAATTATTCTACTTGTATAGACTCATTACGTTAATTTAATCCTAAGAGTTCAAATCTAATTTTACTTCCTGTTAATTATATAATTAATTATTCTTAGGAGTTCAAATCTAGATTTATCTCTCCCAAATTAATTATAAACAATGGTAAATTCTTATTTCTCTCCTGATTTAAATCACGTTGATACTCTAGACTCTTCCAGCTTCACGACTTCCTTAATATTTGAATTATTAACTCCGTTCCAATTTCTTCTCTTTCATTTCAAAACAAAAAAATAAATTCCTCACTGGATATTTTATCCTCATCCTTATCTCTTACAACAACCAATTAATTTCCCTTCACATTTTATTTCAAATTAGACAATTACTTCCTTATTTCCTTAATTTCTAATGGGTTATTTGTTAGAAGTCTGGCTCCTTCTCCTGATTGATCTCAATGTCATTATTTATTATACCTTCCAAAGTAATTACAATATTAATTATTTGAATTCTCTTCCAAATTCTTTACACTAATAATTAATTTCCTTGCCCTTTCAGAATTGATTGTAATCTATTTAATCTAATTTATATTAATTTTCTCTTTTCTTAATTTATTTTATTTAAACCACGATCTTTCTCATCGCTTCTTCATCCTCAACACGCCGCCCTTATGTTTCTTTTCTCTTATTCTCTCAATTCACGCTCATCCTTACACTCTTGTCAAAACTCTTCCCTGGTGCCAAATAGAGTTATAATGGGTAAAGTTATTATTTAGATAGTGTGTTAATTTATTTGGTTGAGTTCGTTGATTCCTGATTGTAAGCTATTATGATATAGACAACGGTGTCGTCGATGAATGTTATTCATGATTTCGTGGTATTGTCTTCGTGAGTCAAGGGAACGATCAGGTAAATTCTATGCTCATTGTTGGTTTCATGACGTGAATTATTTTTCTATCACAAAAGGTATTTTGGGAAACCCTGCTGGTGATTTGGTAAACTAGGATTATGTTTTCTTCACGGGGTACGATGTGGTGATATTCTGGAAATTGGAATTGGATTATGTTTTTGGGAGTTCTTCATTGGATTATAATTGCGTTGGGGTTCTTGGTGCTCCCTGATTCACCATGTTGGAGTTCCTGGTGCTCCCTGACTCACCATGTTGGTACTCTGAACCGTGACCATGAATTTATACATTTTTGCACTGCATACAATGGCTGTAGTTAAGCTCTATGATCTACTCTATGGACTTATTATTCATAAGGGGTGTGCACACTTAAGGACTTAGGGTGAGGTGGATTTAGATTTCAGTCTATTTATGACTGTTTGTCTTATATTGTGATTATTCCTGTTGAAGACTCCTTATTGGTTTTGTGTTTGTGACATTGGAAGATGGTTTCGGTTTGTGGTTATTAATATTATTTGTTTCGGTTTTCAATACACAAAGAATGTTTTCCAAAATGTATTTTACAAGATGAGATGGAGTTTACTCAGTTTTGTTGATTTGCGTGATCCCTTCATGCTTTTGTATGTTGTTTTTTTATCGCAGGTACTGAATGCTAATGTGGGGATGAGGATGCGTTACCACCTTGTCTAGGAAATTGGATCGATTATGAGACACTATTTTGGAATACATTTGGCTTTACAATGAATATTTTACATTGTGGTTTGAAACTCGGGGTCTACATTCATTTGAATTTATATGTTTACTTGATAATAATAATATTTGGTGATTTGGTGGTTTATTAGCCTGAGCATCCAAAGATTTGGGTGTGGCGGTCGCACCTTGGATTTCAAGAGGTTTATGTTGTATTTTTAATGGTGAATTTGCTATCCCCGCTAATCTATTGATTGTGGTATCTTCATCTTAGTTTTGTGTAAATTTTGATTAATTTTATGACTCTGTTTTCGCTTTCAAAATCGCATTCAGGGACCTGTCCGAACTTCCGTCTGAACATCAATGTTCGGACAGGCCCCGAGAGATCAAGATGTTTTCGCAGTATTGGTTGTGTCCGAACATATGTCCGAACTTCAATGTTAGGACAACATGCGAGGACTCCGAACTTACAAGTTCGGACCAATGTTCGGACCGCACAAGAATTTTTTTTCAGAATTTGATCTTCGACTTGTGTCTAAACTTCAATGTCTGTACACAAGTTCGGACACTTTCGTCTTCTTGTTTTTCAACTCTCGACTTTTGTCCAAACATCTATGTCCGGACACAAGTTCGGACGATTGGATTTTCTTAACGCTTTCTTCTCGACTTGTGTCCGAACTTAGACATCCGGACACAAGTTTGGACCGAAACTGTTTTGCACTTTTAGAACTCATTTGGAGTCCGTTTTTAAGTCCATTTACGCCGTTAGATTTGTATTTTCTTAAGATTTCTTTTAAGACAAAATCCGGTGTGTTACAAGGTGGTATCAGAGCCATGTTTTCGAAATAAGATAAGAAGTGGTTTAACCGGATTAAAATTTGAGGGATAAGCCGTTTAGGGAATTATATTGTTCATTATAATATGTACTGGTTCTACTGTGTATAGTGGATGACTTGGTGTGCTGACTAATGTGTGGAAGAATGTGCAATGAGTTTCGGATGTTAATTGTTTGTCTCTCTCTCTCTATATACACATATACTGCTATTATGCTTGCTGCTTAATAATTAGGGTAAGATTCTAGTGTAACTTGGGGGGATAACTACGGGAATAGAGAATTGAGTATCTTTAAGCATGGCTCATAACCAGGAGTTCATTCTAAGCTCAAGAGAAGCAGGACTAGTAGACCGACTCAACTTCAACTACAATACCCGAAGGAGAAGCAGAAGGACCAGCATGGCAGCTAATGATCCAATGAGACAGCTTCCAGAGCTCACGTTGAACTTAGGACAGATTGTCCAACTCCAGGCACAATAAGACAATGTGCCTAAGGACTGCACTAAGAGAATTGCCCACTTGAAGCCTTCTACCTTTGCTGGAGAGTAGGACCCGGTACTACTTGAAGACTGGATCCAGGAGTTTGATAAGATCTTCGATGTTGTCGACTGCCCAGAAGACAGGAAGGTCAATGGAGCAGTATATTACTTTAAGGGTGAGGCCAACATCTGGTGGACGACCAATCGGGAGGTTCTACGAGTTGAGCCCAATTTGGGGTGGGATGCGCTGAAGGAAGCTATGAGGAGGCGCTTCTACCTAGAGTAAGTTCGGATGCAGAAGTATCTCGAATTTTCCGAGCTCAAGAAATTATCCAAGAGTGTGAAGGAGTATCATTAAAAGTTCTTAGAGTTGGCGAGATTTGCACCTACCATGGTCCCTGATGAGGCATCGAAGGTGCAGAGGTTCGTAGGGGGACTCAACTGGAGTCTCTAGGAGGCCTTGAGCATATTGACCATCCCGGCCCTTCAGGATGCATATGGGAAAGCTGCTAACCTTTATAGGGTGCAGCAAAAGAGGAGGGAGGTCTAAGCCAGACAGAAGAGAAAGATGGAGGACGGGGAGGACTCTAGGAGTCGTGGTGACAGATCCCAGAGGCCGAACCAGGGGAAAAGGTGGAGGCCAAATACTGATGGGAGGCAAAGGTTCGAGAGGAACCAGAGGCAGACCTAGAGATGGGGTGACCGACCCCAGAGCCAGACTCAGAGGACAGAGCATGGGTGAGAGAGGCACTTTCACTGCAAGAGGTGCTAGAAAGACCACCCAGGGAAAGACTGTGAAGGAAACTTTGTCACGTGTTTTTGGTGTGGCAAGAAGGGCCACAGAGTTGAGTGCTTTAGGAACCCTCAAGGAGATAATCAGTAAAGGGGGATGGTGGAGATCGTACCTACAAGCAGTCAGACTCCCAGTTCAGAGGCCAGGACCAGGGCCAGGGCCAGAACCACCGCAGGGACGCTCCCCAGCGTGGCAATGGCGAGGGTGGAAATGGAGGCAACAGAGGCCAAGGGGAGAACTGATGCAACCATAGAGCTCCTAGAAAGATTAACGTCATGAGCCGGGTTGAGGCGGAGGCCGAAGCCGATGTTCTAGAAGGTACCTTCACTGTTCTTGGTAGTCCTGCTCGTATTTTGTTTGACACGGGGGCTTCATATTCTTTTGTATCCAATAAATTTGTTGAAAAGTTGGGGTTGGTAGCTAGTGAGACCTTTTTAGTAGTTGTATCTATACCCTCAGGAAGGGTAATCTCTTGAACTAGGGTGTTAAAAGATGTAGGGGTAGACATAAAGGGGGAAACCTTTGTAATTGACCAAATCCAGTTTGTTCTCCCTGACTTCGACATCATCTTGGGGATGAACTAGCTGAGCAAATACAAGGGAATGATAGACTGTGGCGAGCAGAAGATCGTGCTAAGAGGACCATCAGGGCAGAGGATCTCATACCGGAATGTGGAGTAGAAGCCTGGAGTGAAGATTGTCTTAGCTATGTCAATCCTTTCTCAAGTAAAGAAGGGGTAGCAGGCGTACCTCTACTACATTCAGGATCTGAGCAGAGAGCCTAGTAAATTAGAGGAGATCCGGGTGGTGAGCAAGTTCTCAGATGTTTTCCCCAAGGAGATTCCAGGCATGCTGCCAGACAGAGAGGTGGAGTTCCGCGTCGACCTAGTGTTAGGAGCCGCGCCTATCTCTAAAGCCCCATACCGAATGGCATCGTTAGTGTTGAAGGAACTGAAGACACAGTTGGAGGAACTCTTGGAGAAGGGATACATTCATCCGTGTGTATCGTCGTGGGGAGCTCCTGTCTTATTTGTAATGAAGAAGGATGGGAGCATGAGGTCGTGCATAGACTACCTAGAGTTGAACCAGATCAGTGTAAAGAACTGTTGTCCATTGCCAAGGATTGACGTCTTCGACTAGCTTCAGGGTGTAGGAGTCTTCTCTAAGATAGATTTGAGGTCAGGATACCATCAGCTCCGAGTTGCAAAGAAGGATATCCCGAAGATGACTTTCAGGACTAGGTATAGGCACATCGAATTCCTTGTGATGCCTTTTGGACTGACAAAGGCTCCAGCCGTCTTTATAGACCTCATGAACTGGATCTTCAACCCTTATCTAGACCGGTTCATGGAACTGTTCATAGACGATATCTTAATCTACTTCAAAGACGAGAAGGAGCATGAGGAACACCTGAAACTGGTCCTGCAGATTTTGAGGGAGCCGCAACTTTATGCCAAACTGTCCAAGTGTGACTTCTGGTTGGACCGGGTAGCGTTTCTAGGCCACATTGTTACCAAGGAAGGAATATCAGTGGATTCAGCCAAGATCCGAGCAGTAATAAAGTGGCCAAGACCAAGTGACCTGACAGAGGTTCATAGTTTCCTGGGTTTGGCAGGATACTACAGAAGGTTCATGAAGGACTTCTTGAAGATTGCCAGGCTGCTCACCAATCTCATGAAGAAGGAGGTCAAATTTTAGTGGAGCGACAACTATGAGACAACGCTTTAGACACTGAAGGAAAGGTTAACCACAACCCCAGTGTTAACCCTACCTTCAGGGACCGAGGGATTCGAGGTATTCAGTGACGCCTCTAAGTACAGTTTAGAATGTGTTCTAATGTAGAATGGAAAGGTGATAGTGATAAGTGTCTAAATGAGCATGTTATTTAGGTGTATTTCATGTATAATATTAGCACTTTTCTTGCTCATTTCTCCACTTCGGTTAGTTTTCCTCTAGTTTATGTTTTATTTTTTATCTCACAAAATTATTGGGTTAACATGAGGAAAACCAAGCCGGGAGTGAAGTAGACAAAGAGACGTACGCGTAGGCACTAACGGCTCAGAAAACGGAGTCCAAACGAAGAATCTAGAGCCGGTCAAAGTTTGAAGGAAAATAGGCCACGGTCAATGGTTGCAACCGCCCAAGAAGTGGCGGTCCTCTCTGATGCAACCGCCAGGCGGCCCTCTCCACCACTACCGCCACTTATGAGGCGGTCTCCTCACATGCAACCGCCAGGCGGTCCTCTCCACCACTACCGCCACTTATGAGGCGGTCCTCTCCACCACTACCGCCACTTATGAGGCGGTCTCCTCACATGCAACCGCCAGGCGGACACCACTACCACTACCGCCACTTATCAGGCGGTCCGCCAGGCGGCATCACCACCTCTACCGCCACTTATCAGGCGGTCTTCCACAGGCGGATAAAATCGCGCCCGAAACATAGCTTTCTTCCTCGCGCGACTCTACAACTCGCCTTATCTATCTACCCCGCCGTCGCCTACATTATTTCGCTCACGCGTATCCAGCTCCTGTCCCCTGCATTAAATGAAGCAATCAATGCTTCAATCAGTGAAGAAATCAACAGGGGCAATCAACTGCAAGTCTTCTACGTAGTCTTCCTTTCTTCTATAAATAACCATCCACTGCAACCTTGTACGAGTGCACGGAGAAAACCTGAAAATCACTCACCACTCACCTCATCTCATTCTCTTCCAGTAGTTCACTCTCGTATTTCATTTCACTCCATTAATTCTCTAATTCACCCACTTCACTTATAATAACTACGTTCATGTTTCACTCTTCGACCTCTCCATTTCTCCATTCACTAATCACATCCACGTGCTGTTATTACGTCCAACCTCTGTCAGATTTATTACCAGTTAATATGTCTGGCTAAGGAGGATTTGCTCCGGGCAAGGTTTTTAATTATGGTTTGTTTAATTATGTAATCAATATTTCTACCGGTTTTAATAAATACAGTTTGTTACGCTTAAAGGATTTCTCTCACCATTTTAATAAATTACATTGAATTATTAAAATGCTTTCCTAAGTCTATTTTGATCAGACCAGGTGATAAATAGACAGGTTATTTAAGCCGTAAATCTGGAGAAAACTTATTATGATTTAATAAGTTAGTATTTACAGATGCAATTATAATTCCTTGAATTTAACGTCCGTTACATAGTATTGCTCGAACCTTGATTAGACCGAGCATTTTCTGGTAAACGAGTTCTTAAGGGTCTATGACTTAGTCCTTAGGATAATAACAGGAATTTTGCCAAACTAATTTATTAAACCGGTAGAGATAGCATAATTGATCAGTTATATAAAACCTGAACCCGGAGTTCCATTTAATTCATCTGCACTCAGTAATTTAATTGCTTTTAATTCTCTAAAAAAACAAGTCAATAACTCCCCCCTTTTGTGACAAGCTTAGGAACTACTTTAGCTCGCTATAAGTCCCACGGTTTGACCCCGGCCGTTCTGTCTTCTACACTGCTACGACCGGGTTTTAATTTGCAGCCCGACGGATATTTTGAGTATTAATTTCTTTCTTTTAATAACTACATCTCTTCTAATCACTCACGATAAATCCATTCTGCAAAATGGCGCCGTTGCCGGGGACTTGATTTAATCTAGTCCTAAGCCCGGTTAATTCACCTGTTTTAATTACAATAATCTGTTAAACTACTAAAAAAAAAAATGTTAATCCTTTGGACATATACCTCGGACATCTGACTTGGATCGGACATCTAACTTCTGATCTGACTTGGACATCTGACTACTAATTTGTTAATATTATTGTCATTTATTTCTGTCATTTCGTTCCATTGTCATTTCGTTCCATTGTATACTAACTACTAACTTTAAATTTCCAGTCATTTCGTTCATTGTTATTTCGTTCCATTGTCATTTCGTTCCCTTGTACTAACTACTAACTTTAAATTTCTGTCTACTAATTCCTAACATTTTTATTATTCTAACGTATAACCAGTTCTTTTCTCTGTTTTGAGTGGTGTATGCCTTCACCAGGTCACAGAGTCTCCCAGAGAATATCAATAATCACACGGTCGGTTATAATCCAGAGATAGAGAGAACTTTCTGCGTACCCTTAGGCAGAGACGTACTCAACAGAACATTACCACCACAGTGATAGATTCTGACCGGAAGCTAACATGGCAGCTACACCAGAACGGTTCGAAATATCACAGGCCGTCTAACCAAGGACAACAGCCTGCTATCGTCCTTGCCTCACCTCAGCCCATCCGAATACGATGAGTGGCAAAAGCTGAAGCCATATCATCAGATTCGATGTGTGAAGGAGTTGGGCATGTTTGATGGCACCAGTCCGGACGAAGCCTGTTACATGTTACAAAATTCTTACAACATGCCAATAGCTTACTGCAAACCGACGCGCAGTACGTAGTACGTCATATGCAAGATTGTCTTTATTCCCACCACAGCCTGACGGAACGCGAGCAAGTGGTATCATAGCTTAACACCGAGTACCATTGGTACCTGGGACGACATGGCCACCAAGTTCTATGACAAATTCCTACCTCCGAGCCGAACTTTGGAGATGATTGCTGAAATTTATAATTTTAAGCAACCAGGGTCGGAGAATATTTGTGAAACTTGGGACCGTTTCAAAGGTCTACTACTCACTTGTCCTCACCACGGTCTGACGAAGGAACAAGTATCACAATTGTTTTACAAGGGCTTGATCGGTCCGTGCAGAACAATGGTGTTATCTTCGTTAGGGGCTGACGTTCTGAAAAAGCCGGGAGCACAATTTCTGAACAGCATGGAGTCTCTCTGTGAGGAAATTAGAGACTGGGCCTCCGGTGGATCAAGGAGCGGTACTCCAGGATTATATCATGTTGGGGAGAGTGATAACAAATTCGACCAGCTCATGAGAAGCCATGAGCAACTCATGGAAAGCAACGCTCAGCAAGCAACAAAAGTGAGCACTCTACAGAAAGTGGTCGAACAGATGGCTATGAATTCCTTCCCTCAGCAAGCTAAGTCATGATTTCCCGACCACCTACTACCCCCCAGGCTATGCTCCTCAATCTCAAACGTCACCAACAATTTCTTGTACACAATGTTGCGGGCCTCATGATTACGATCAATGCCCCCAACTACAAGAAATGAAAGCAGCGGAGGAAGCAAACTACATCACCAACAACTCAGGATACAGACAACCATGGCAACGTAACATGCAATCCAACCTTAGCTACTCAAACACCGGAAATATCCAGAACCCACATACCCTACAAACATCCCAAAATTACAGACCTCAGTCCAATTTCCAAGGAGGCCCAAGACAATATCAACAACAGCCTTATGGCAATGAAGCTTCATCGAGCCGACCAGCTCCACCTCCTTCGAATCCTGAGTCTGATATGTCTCAAATGCAAGAGATGTTTAAGCGATGATGGGTAAATCCCGAGATACGCAAGAAGAGGTCGCAGCCCTTCGTAAAGACCAAAAAGCCTTGCAGTCTCAAATACAACAGCTTCTAACTCAACAAAGACCTCCTGGCCAACTCCCCTCACAGACCAATCCAAACCCAAAAGAGTATGCAAAAGCAATTTACATAGTGGACCAACCCATCACATTAGCTCAAAGGGAGCAACAACCCGAGAGTGAAATGGTCCCTGAAGTGGAGCAGCAGGCCGAGGAAGAATACCTCGACATGAACCAAATGAAGCTCTATGCCAAATTAGTTGCGATAAACGAAATGATGGAAGGTCCACTAGACCTTACATCACAGCAACCGGAGAGCAAACTGGTTCATGTAGTGGACGATTTACCTGAGGATTTGAGTTACTCAATACCACCACCCCCGTTCGAAAATGAGCAAACGGTATCAAACCTTCTGCTTGAGCTTGAAGACAAGCCATCAGAGGACAACTTCTACCTCAACTTCATGGAGTCTCCTCCCTCTGAAGTCAATTACCGTTATTTTCCCTCCTTCTCTGTGCTATACCCAGACAATGAGGATTGTTACATCCTCGAGAATGAAGAGGAGGAAATGCTCGCTCCCGCCAGAACATCCAAACAAAATACCAATATCACCTTCGAGGAACCACCTCCCTCTGAAGTTGAATTCAACCAAGGCTCTTCCTTTGAGCCTCTCAAAGAAGACGAGGATTATTACATCCTCAAATTCGAAGAGGAAAAGCCATCCAACTTTGATCTTCATCTGGAGGATCACAGCCTTCCCCTCTTGTGCAACAAAGAAGTAGGGTGGAAACTCGCAGTCGGCTCGCTGAGTGAGAAGGCCATCTTTCCATTTGATCCAGGGTCAGAATTTGAAGATACAAATTTCCCAGAAGTTCTCCCTGAACCACTCAACGCAGTTAAGGATGTCTTCATCCTTAAATTTGAAGAGGATGATACTCACACTAAGGATCATCCATTGGAAAATTTGGGCCCTTCGACAAAGAAAAATAATGCCCACCCCACCCACCCGTTGAAGCTCACTTCCACCTTCATTTTCGTTCCAGAGGGGGAAATTTACATCCTCGACTTTGAGCAAGCACCACCACTACCTTCTTGCACCCATACGGCTCACCAACAAAGGGAGAATGTTTACATTCTCCAATTTGAGGAAGCACTACAACCATCACCCGGTTTTCACTACAAGATTAATGCCAGCAATAACCTCCTTCAAAACCAGGTTTTGTGGAGTTTGTCTCTTCCTACTATCATTGTTGCCATAATACTTTGTTTTGATCCAGGTGGTTCGATCCTACATATTGCCAATTTCCTGATCCCGGTACTGCCATTGTCAACATTCATTTATGATCCGGGATAATAAAAAAACGTCTAGCTAGAGACGTTAAACCCGGGCAGCTCGGTGGGAGGCAACCCACTATCTATTTATTTTCCTTTAATTAATATGTTTTTCCTTTTTGTACTATATTTCCCTTTTATTTGCTATAATAAAATGCAGGCTTCACTTGAGTTCTTCTCGCTGTGTAGAATATTCTTTACAGGTTCAATTCATGACATTCCACAGCAACACTCAAGTGTGGGGGAGCTCTACACACTCTACGAAATCTGGGGAGTACACTCTTTCCTTTACTTTGCTTGCCCTATTAATTTTATTTCATCTACGCAATGAGGGCATTGCTTGAGCTAAAGTGTGGGGGAAGAACCTAGGACATCTAAATGCTTAAAATTTGTTAAGTCTCTCTGCTTATCTTCTGCTTACCTCGCATTTGTTCTAATTGAATTATGTACCCTGCTAATGTAGGTTGTTCTCTTTAAAAACTAATACTATTATGAATTGTAGGATAAAGGGTACAAATTTTAAAATTTTACATTTGATTACTTTTGAGGAGCATTTTTATATGCGGTGTGACCAAATAATCTGCAAATTGGTTGGATTTTATTGCTCAGGGTTTCTTTCTGTCTTCTCTCTTAGGGATTGCTAAGGGGTATTTCTCTGTTAAAAAAAAGAAGAAGTATACAAAAAATAAGGGACTTTCGAGACACCATTGGTAACCAACAAAAGAGAGTTGAGTGTTCTTAAATACAAAGGCGTGATGCCTATATTTTCTCATCTCTTTTGCAAAAGTGAAGCAAATGCATAAATCTTTTCTTCCTTTTATTTTCTCCTCAATGCCCATTCTTGAGAAAAGTTGGCCTTGGTAAAAGTTCTCGGAGTCACCAAAACAAAAGAAACATTGAAGTACCTTAGATCATACCCCGAAATTCTAAATTTTGTTTTCACCTTGAGCACACCTATGCCACCAGCAGATAATTTTTCACACTCCTCAATAAGTTTTAGAGATCATAAACTATTGACTTTTTTATCCTACCCTTCATAATAATATTTGTTAGTATTGAGCATTTCCTACCTACTTAGGTACATGGTTTTACTTGAGGACAAGCAAAAAGATAAGTGTGGGGGTGTGATAAGTGTCTAAATGAGCATGTTATTTAGGTGTATTTCATGTATAATATTAGCACTTTTCTTGCTCATTTCTCCACTTCGGTTAGTTTTCCTCTAGTTTATGTTTTATTGTTTATCTCACAAAATTATTGGTTTAACATGAGGAAAACCAAGCCGGGAGTGAAGTAGACAAAGAGACGTACGCGTAGACACAAACGGCTCAGAAAACGGAGTCCAAACGAAGAATCTAGAGCCGGTCAAAGTTTGAAGGAAAATAGGCCACGGTCAATGGTTGCAACCGCCCAAGAAGTGGCGGTCCTCTCTGATGCAACCGCCAGGCGGCCCTCTCACCACTACCGCCACTTATGAGGCGGTCTCCTCACATGCAACCGCCAGGCGGTCCTCTCCACCACTACCGCCACTTATGAGGCGGTCCTCTCCACCACTACCGCCACTTATGAGGCGGTCTCCTCACATGCAACCGCCAGGCGGACACCACTACCACTACCGCCACTTATCAGGCGGTCCGCCAGGCGGACATCACCACCTCTACCCTACGCCACTTATCAGGCGGTCTTCCACAGGCGGATAAAATCGCGCCCGAACATAGCTTTCTTCCTCGCGCGACTCTACAACTCGCCTTATCTATCTACTCTACCCCGCCGTCGCCTACATTTTCGCTCACGCGTATCCAGCTCATGTCCCCTGCATTAAAGAAGCAATCAATGCTTCAGTCAGTGAAGAAATCAACAGGGGCAATCAACTGCAAGTCTTCTACGTAGTCTTCCTTTCTTCTATAAATAACCATCCACTGCAACCTTGTACGAGTGCACGGAGAAAACCTGAAAATCACTCACACTCACCTCATCTCATTCTCTTCCAGTAGTTCACTCTCGTATTTCATTTCACTCCATTAATTCTCTAATTCACCCACTTCACTTATAATAACCTACGTTCATGTTTCACTCTTCGACCTCTCCATTTCTCCATTCACTAATCACATCCCCGTGCTGTTATACGTCCAACCTCTGTCAGATTTATTACCAGTTAATATGTCTGGCTAAGGAGGATTTGCTCCGGGCAAGGTTTTAATTATGGTTTGTTTAATTATGTAATCAATATTTCTACCGGTTTTAATAAATACAGTTTGTTACGCTTAAAGGATTTCTCTCACCATTTTAATAAATTACATGAATTTATTAAAATGCTTTCCTAAGTCTATTTTGATCAGACCAGGTGATAAATAGACAGGTTATTTAAGCCGTAAATCTGGAGAAAACTTATTATGATTTAATAAGTTAGTATTTACAGATGCAATTATAATTCCTTGAATTTAACGTCCGTTTACATAGTATTGCTCGAACCTTGATTAGACCGAGCATTTTCTGGTAAATGAGTTCTTAAGGGTCTATGACTTAGTCCTTAGGATAATAACAGGAATTTTGCCAAACTAATTTATTAAACCGGTAGAGATAGCATAATTGATCAGATTATATAAAACCTGAACCCGGAGTTCCATTTAATTCATCTGCACTCAGTAATTTAATCTGCTCTTTTAATTCTCTAAAAAAACAAGTCAATTAACTTCCCCCCTTTTGTGACAAGCTTAGGAACTACTTTAGCTCGCTATAAGTCCCACGGTTTGACCCCGGCCGCTTCTGTCTTCTACACTGCTACGACCGGGTTTTAATTTGTAGCCCGACGGATATTTTGAGTATTAATTTCTTTCTTTTAATAACTACACCTCTTCTAATCACTCACGATAAATCCATTCTGCAGATAGCATATGCATCGAGGCAATTGAAGGAATATGAGACTCAATATTCGACGCATGATCTAGAGCTGGCAGCAGTGGTGTTCGCCCTCAAGATCTGAAGGCACTACCTATATGACGTTTCTTGCAAGATCTACACCGACCACAAAAGCCTCAAGTCCATCTTCTCGCAGAAGGAACTTAATATGAGGCATAGGAGGTGGTTAGAGTTGATTAAGGACTATGATCTGGAGATTCTGTATCACAAGGGGAAGTCTAATCTAGTGGCAGATGCTCTGAGCAGGAAAAGGAGTCACTCAGTGAACTCGATGTGGGTTCTCCCAGACGAGCTGGTTCGTGACTTCCAGAAGCTGAATTTAGAGGTGATGGAGCCTGGAGGGGTGGAGCAAGAGGTAAAGCTATTCCATATGAGTGTCTCTTTCGACATTTATGGGGAGATACTCAGAGGAAGTCCGGTGATGTGAAGTTGGAGCGTATAAAGGAGAAGATGAAAGAAGGCAAAGCAGAGGGTTTCGAGATCCACAGTTATGGCAGCCTTAGATTTAGAGGCAGATGGTGCATCCCTCAGGTGTGTGTAGCTGAGAAGGGGGAACTGATGAAAGAGGCTCACAATACTCCTTACTCAGTTCATCCTGGTGGGGACAAATTGTATAAGGACCTGAAGAAGCAGTTCTGGTGGCCAAAGATGAAAAAGGAAGTGGCAGAGTTCGTATTGAGGTGTCTCACCTGCCAGAAGGTCAAATTCAAACATAAGAGGATGGGGGTTTGCTGCAGCCTCTGGATGTCCCGAAGTGGAAGTGAGACTTCAATCTATGGATTTTGTAATGGGACTACCACCGGCGAAGGGAGGAGTTAATCAGATTTGGGTGATTGTGGACCGGCTTACCAAGTCTGTGTGGTTCATACCCATGAAGAATACCTGGACAATGAGCCAATTGGTGGATGCTTACATTAAGAACATGGTGAGATATCATGGGGTACCTGAGACCATCATTTCAGACTGGGACTCGAGGTTTCTAGCTCATTTCTGGCAGTAGTTTCAGAAGGCGATGGGCACCAGGCTGAAATTGAGTACCGCGTTTCATCCAGCTACTGATGGTCAGACAGAAAGGACTATTTAGACTTTGGAGGATATGGTTCGCGCTTACGTTATGGACTTCCAGGGTTCGTGGGCAGATATGCTACATTTGGTGGAGTTCTCGTAAAACAATAGCTACCATGCCAGCATCAAGATGGCTCCCTACGAGGCACTGTATGGGAGGAAGTGTAGTACTCCATTATGCTGGAGCGAGATCAGCGAGACTGTTTTGTTGGGGCCACAGTAGATAGAGGAGACCGTGGAGCAGGTCCGGATCATTCAGAGTCGGATGAAGGCAGCCCAGGATAGACATAAGTCTTACGCCGATCTCAAGCGAAGACCGGTAGAGTTCGAGGTGGGAGATAAAGTCTTCTTGAAGGTGTCTCCTGTGAGAGGGGTAACCAGATTCAGGAAAAAGGGAAAGCTCAGTCCCAAGTTCATAGGACCTTATGAGGTTTTGGAGAGGATTGGGAAGGTAGCCTACCGTTTGACTTTCCCTTGTGAACTGGAGAAAGTTCACAATGTTTTCCATGTGTCCCAACTGAAGCGATATATCCCTAACCCTTCGCATGTGTTGCAGCCAGAGGTTTTGGAGCTAGAGCAGAACCTATCCTATGAGGAGTACCCTATAAGAGTTCTGGACACCAAGACCAGAGGAACCCAGCTAAAGACCACTCGTATGGTCAAGGTCTTATGGTCTAATCATGGGATGGAAGAGGCTACGTGGGAAGTGGAGGAGGAGATGAGAAATAAGTGCCCATAGCTCTTCGATTAGGTAATAACTTCAGTCAGTGCCAGTTAATAATAGTTAAGTTAGGGGTGAGTTTTAAGGGGGAAGCTTTCTTTTAAGGGGATGTGATGAAATACCCGTGAATTCACGAGTTAGAATAAGTATAATACAAGGTTAGCATGAGAAGGCTGAGTATTATATTAGAATAAATATGACAAGGTTATATAGTCCGGCTTTAGGATTAATAGAAGGCCCAGGGAAGCTAATCTATTATCTATTATATTCTAGTGATTATTAAATATATTTTCCTTACTTCCCAACGATATTAATATCTAAATAATTATTCTACTTCTATAGACTCATTACGTTAATTTAATCCTAAGAGTTCAAATCTAATTTTACTTCCTCTTAATTAATTAATTAATTAATTATTCTTAAGAGTTCAAATCTAGATTTACCTCTCCCAAATTAATTATAAACAATGGTAAATTCTTATTTCTCTCCTGATTTAAATCATGTTGTTACTCTAGACTCTTCCAGCTTAACGACTTCCCTAATATTTGAATTATTCACTCCATTCCAATTTCTTCTTTTTCATTTTAAAATAAATTAATTAATTTCTCTCTGGATATTTTATCCTCATCCTTATCTCTTACAACAACCATTTAATTTCTCTTCACATTTTATTTCAAATTAGACAATTACTTCCTTATTTCCTTAATTTCTAATGGGTTATTTGTTAGAAGTCTGGCTCCTTCTCCCGATTGATCTCAACGTCATTATTTATTATACCTTCCAAATTAATTACAATATTAATTATTTGAATTCTCTTCCAAATTATTTACACTAATAATTAATTTCCTTACCCTTTCAAAATTGATTGTAATCTATTTAATATAATTTATATTAATTTTCTCTTTCCTTAATTTATTTTATTTAAACCATGATCTTTATCATTGCTCCTTCATCCTCAACACGCCGCCCTTACGTTTCTTTTCTCTCAAGCTCTCAACTCACACTCATCATTACGCTCTTGTCAAAACTCTTCCTTGGTGCTACTAACGAGATTTTTGTAGGAAAAAACTATATGCTATAATGAATAAAAATAATGTAAGGATGAAGGAATAACTCAAATAATCCTACAACTCTATATGGGTAGTAAAAATCCTGGTCGGAATATAGCGTAAGAAAATTACGACCAAGAGTATCGAACCCAAGGGATTTAATAGAAAATCAGTCATAATCCTCGGTAAGAGCCTATTCTAAAGTAAGGGGGAAAGGTAAATAACAATTTTAACTAAAAATCCTAACTAAATAAAGTTTTGTCCAAGATTCAGGATCACATCAACCAAGTAACAATATGATCTCAGAATAGGATTACAAGACTCGAGTTTAACCAAACAAATGAATGCCTCAGGTGGCCTGGCGGACATAAGATGCACGACACATTCAAGGACTTTGAATGTGCCGGACACCAGACACCCAATAGAGTACCCGGCTTGTTCAAGTGTCATTTGTATTTCCATGCTTCGGTTCTGACAACAGAAAACTCACTACCCATTGTTGAGTTGAACATCTTTCATGCCACGAAACTAACAAGATAGTGGGGGAAAATGGGGTAAACTCGACAATCTTAGGTGTTGCTCCCACTAACGCGTAAAAGACAACGGTAAAGATGAATTAAGACTCATTCTTTCCAATCCTACTCTTGACTGATAGAATCTCAAGTAAAACCTTGAATGAGAAGAATAAGTGATTAACATATTCAACTGTAATGATTGAAATTTTAATGTATGCTTGTATTTATATTGAGATAATCATATTGTTTACAAGGAAGGAATCATCCCTAACCAAGAACTAACAAGGTTTTCTACTTCACCATCCACACAAATGAAAGGAAAAGAACAAAGGGAAGAAGGAAATTGGTCATAGCCTTAACCCAACAAGATCTTATTCTTCTCTTCGTGTGGATGGATCTGTAGACTTCCTTGGACACCAACAGTGAAATGATGCAGAATTTGGCATGAGAATGGGGTGTATAGGAGTGTTGGAATGTATGGAAAGTGCAGCCCTTCGGCCTATTTATAGGCATAATTTTCTCCTTGTGCGGGGTGACATGCCAGGTCAAAGTCATCCGGCACCACGTGTTAAATATGGGTAACCGTTAACGGTCAAAACTGCCAGACGAAGCATTGCATGTGCCGGATAGGGAATGTCCGGCACCGTACCCGGCAACAATTGGATCGTTAACTGTAAATAACTGCCATCGTTTGGTCAACCGAGGCGACTTTTCACTTATACGGGATGGGAAGTACCCGGCACTGGATCCGGCAAAGCTCCTTTTCTGCTCTATACTTGTGCCGTGCAGAAGGCATCCGGCATCATGTCCGGCATCACTTCAACTTTTGACTAGGAATTCGTTCCTTGCATAGAAAGCATATAAAACATAAATATGAACAAATAAAATGCTTTAATACATAATATAACATAAATACGAACTATTTAACCTTATTCAGACTAAAATAATCTTTATAATTCTAGTATATAAATATGATAAGTATGCGGCTTATCAGGTGCCAAATAGAGTTATAACGGGTAAAGTTATTATGTAGATAGTGTGTTAATTTATTTGGTTGAGTTCGTTGATTCCTGATTGTAGGTTATTATGTTCTAGACAATGGTGCCGTCGATGAACGTTATTGGTGATTTTGTGGTATTGTCTTCCTGAGTCAAGGTAACGATCAGGTAAATTCTGTGCTCATTGTTTGTTTCATGACGAGAATTATTTTTCTATCACAAAAGGTATTTTGGGAAATCTTGCTGGTGATTTGGTAAACTGAGATTGTGTTTTCTTCACGGGGTGCGATATGGTGATATTCTGGAAATTGGAATTGGATTTTGTTTTGGGGAGTTCTTCATTGGATTGTAATTTCTTTGGGGTTCTTGGTGCTCCCTGATTCACCATGTTGGAGTTCTTGGTGCTCCCTGACTCACCATGTTAGTACTCTGGACCATGACCATGAATTAACTACACTAATATATATATATTACGCTTCATACAATGGCTGCAGTTAAGCTCTATGATCTACTCTATGGACTGATGATTCATAGGGGGTATGCACACTTAAGGACTTAGGGTGAGATGGATTTGGATTTCAGTCCGTTAGTGACTGCTTGGGTTATATTGTGATTATTCCTATTGAAGACTCCATATTGGTTTTGTGTTCTGACACTAGAAGATGGTTTCGGTTTATGGTTATTAATATTATTCGTTTCGGTTTATTCAATACACAAAGATTGTTTTCCAAAATGTATTTTACATGATGAGATGGAGCTTACTCTGTTTTGCTGATTTGCGCGATCCCTTCATGCTTTTGTATGTTGTTTTCGATCGTAGGTAATAAATGCTGATATGGGGATGGGGACGCGTTACCACCTAGTCTAGGGAAACTGGATCGATTATGAGACACTGTTTTTGAATACATTTGACTTTACTATGAATATTTTACATTGTGGCTTGAAACTCGGGGTCTACATTCGTTTGAATTCATATGTTTACTCGATAATAATAATATTTTGGGTTGTATTGAGCTTCCGTGTATTTTGATTTGATGTTATCTAAGTAGTTGTTTGGTGGTTTGATGGTTTATTAGCCTGAGCATCCAAAGATTTGGGTGTGGCGGTAGCACCTTGGATTTCAAGAGGTTTCTGCTGTATTTTTAATGGTAAATTTGCTATCCCAGCTAATCTATCGAGTGTGGTGTCTTCATCTTAGTTTTGTGTAAATTTTGATTCATTTTCTGACCCTGTTTTCGCTTTCAAAATCGCATTCAGGGACTTGTCCGAACGTCTGTCCGGACATCAATGTTCGGACAGGCCCCGAGAGATCAAGATATTTTCACAGTATTGGCTATGTCCGGACATCTGTCCGAACTTCATTGTTAGGACAACATGTGAGGACTCTGAACTTACAAGTTCGGACCAATGTTTGGACCGCGTAAGAAATTTTTTTCAGGACTTTGATCTTCGACTTATGTCCGAACTTCAATGTCCGGACACAAGTTTAGACACTTTCATCTTCTTGTTTTTTCAACTCTCAACTTGTGTCCAAACATTGATGTCCGGACACAAGTTCGGACGATTGGATTTTCTCAACGCTTTCTTCTCGGCTTGTGTCCAAACTTAGACATCCGGACACAAGTTTGGACCGGAACTGTTTTGCACTTTTAGGACTCGTTTGGAGTCTGTTTGCTTCGTTAGATTCATATTTTCTTAAGCTGTCTTTTAAGACAAAATCCATGGTGTTTCAACTTTAGTGGTAATTTTCCACTAGTTGATTATTCAAAAACTAGGGACGGAGCAAGGTGGGATCATGTGGGGTCACGTGACTACACATTTTTCAAAGAATTCAGAGATTCCTAAATGTAGAGTAACTATAATAATTTTATATATAGAGAGAGTATAAATGACCTCATATATCACAAAGTTGTTAATGATATAGTGGTAAAGGATGCATGAGTGAGTTGTCCTAGGCTTAAATCAAATTATGATCATAATATGGTTGAATGTTTTTTCTTCAAACAATAGTCATCTTATAATTTATATCGCAAACATGTTATAGATTCAAAACTTTTTACTATAGGGATGCATGAGTGAGTTGTCATTAAGAATTTACATTACTCGCCTAAAACTCTTTAAATTTTCTTTTAATAAGAGATATACTATTTTACTAATATTTTACATAAAAATATACCTTTTAAAAAATGTAGACTACTTCATATATTTAGATTTGAACAAGAGTTTCTTCAATAAAACAAGGCTAAAATGATTGTTTCTTTAATTTTTTTCTTCATGTTTCAAAAGTTGCATTTAACCAACTACTCCTATTAAAAGGTGAAAGAAGAAAAACAAAATTATGATAGAGCATATTAAAAATTTTTCCATTAAATCCTGATTTTATTCACACCAGCAATAGAAAGATTTCTTTAGTTTTTCATTATTTAAATGAAGATACTAATACATGAGATTTTACAAGACTATAATTTTGTTGGATAAAATTCTTGAAATATTTATTACTATTAAACTAGTATTTAAAGAACATTTTCATAATAAATGTAGGAGTCGTTGAACTAAATCGTATGTTTAGATTTTACTAACTTACTTTATTACACGATCTAATTCCACCTAACGTCCCACACGTCATCCGATCCCTAATTTTTTTTTTATCGTCTTACCACTTTTATTCATTAGTTTTAAGAAAATAGATAAAAACTAGAAGATTGTGTTTATTAGCAAGAAAAAGTAGCACTTCAATCTCAATATTCATCAGCGTACAAGCATCCATCCAAGCCGAACGACTAGTACAACGTGCACCGTTTGAGTCCGACAAATCGAAGGAGAAAAGACAATTTACCTGTCAGTGTAAAATATGAGGGTAAAGTTTTTTTTTCTCTCAATCATTCTTTTAATGAGCATCCTCAACTGTAGATTACCAAAACACTACGAGATGCCCAACACTAATGAACGCACACACTTGAGTGGTGAAAAAAGTCAAAAGATGTTGAATTCCCAACCCGCTATGTCTATCGTGCTCTACATTACTTTCGTCGTAATCCACCTTTCAAAGCCAGAATCAAAACCACATCGCAAAACAGTCATAGGTTGCGTTCGTTTGCTACGGACCAAAATTTGGATAGATTAATGCAGCATTAATCTATCATTCAAAATCCTGCTTTACTGTGACTTTTGGCCCTAAACTGTTCGTTTGTTGGCTTAGCCTTTATGCATCCAGCAAATGCTAAAAATACAGCAATACCCTTGACATGACCGTTCCCCATTTCCCCGTGCATGCGCGGTATACCCATCTTCTACCTCAACACCCTTTTTATCTTCCTCATTACAAAGAACTTGGAAAAACTGTTGTCGTTTAGAGCTTGTAAGTCCTTGTTTCTCTTCCATTTATGCTGCTTTTTAAGTCCTCATTTCTCTTCCCTCTTTGTCACCTGTTCTTATTCTTAAAATAGTAGCTAACCCCGAGTAGTTCGTGGATGTCAGGTTTGTTTTCACCTACTTCTGTTCCGCTTCGTGAAGGTATGTTCTTTCCCTTCACCTACTTCTGTTCCGCTTCATTAATCTAACATGGTTAATTCTTTTTTTTTTGTTACAAAGGACAACCACATCACTGGAGAAGATGTACAGCCATCTCAGTGTACATATTATAACCTTTTCCGTCAAGCCATTATGCTGAAGTAGCCTGACTTTGTACTTTAATTATGCGTATCCGTAACCTATTGGTCATTGATATAACTTGTTGTGAATCTGATTAACATTCGTCTTATACAATAACAATCCTTGTTTTGTTTGTGTGGTTATAACTTCTGCTACCACCCTGTGTTCTACCTGATTCGTTATGTTGTACCTTTGTCAATTTACTAAACACTTGTTCTGGAATTATGCATTTTCTTACAACTAATGAGAAGTTCTTGATTGAATGCGTCACTCTTTTGCAATTGTTTGGCTAATAGCAGCCATGGTCACCTAATACACTTGCTTTCTGATTGAAATTTGTTATATGTTGTGTACCATAAAATGTCGACCAAATTTCTGTAAGGTGCAACAACTATTTTGTTGTTCTACATTATGAGTACCCTATCATCATTTTTGCACTTTTGGCTGTCATAAGTGTTGACTTTTATATTTTGCATCAAACTAAGGATCACCGTAGTTATGTGAAGTACTTATCCCCCAAGTGTTCTGTGTTGCTAAATGAGCATGGTTAATATTTGCAGTCCTCTTCAACTGAAAAGTGTCAACCAATTGAACACCACGTACATCACTGTGACTGTTAGTTGACTTCTATGTTATTGATTTCCTACACTGCTGATAACTTTGGCAGACCGTTTTTCAAATGTAATACCTGTAGGTTTTTTAAACGGTGGGATACGGTAAACAAGCCAACCAGTGGAACGTACTGGGGGCACAACAGAAGATCAGATGTTATTATAGACATCAATAGACTGAATGAGCTGACCAATCTTATTGAAAAACAAAATGAAACCACATCATCTGTCAAAGAAAGGGTCAGTGATATGGTTGCAAAGCTAGATAGGATTGAGAAGGCTGTGTTGTTGTTTGAGAAAAGCCATGCTGATGTTAAGGAGATGTTGATGAAGATGTTGCTTGTGTTGTTTGGTTTTGTGATGTTTGTATTTGGGTGGGCCATGTTAGGTTAGTTTATTATTACAGTTGCTTAAAAGCAATGGTGATTTAGGTGTAACCCACCTCATTTGTGTGAAAATGTTGTAGTACGCTAATGTTACCAAAAAATGTTTTCCAACTGTCTTGTGTAGTAAGAAAGGAAGATGTTATGTTATGTTTGTAAAAACTGTTGCTTGTTAGCGGGGATGTCATGTGTTGTTCTTCTTATTAAGTTAATGTATAATTGTTGTGTTTGTGGTGAAATCTTTATATAAAGTACTTTCATTCTCTGATTGTCAAAGGTAAGCTTCAATCATACATCCTACAGGGCCAACTTATTCCTGAAGAAGTCCCACACCTTTTGTTTGACTTACCATATCAGAAAGCTGCTTTGGCTACTATAGTTGGTGTGCCAAGTGTAGTGTCATGCACTATGCTTATTGGTGGGAAAACACCTGTGCCGTCTGTCCTGTTAACAGAAATGAATCATGCACATACATCTAGGTATGGCTCACTACACATTATAAGATGCCCACTTCACAATCTTGTTTTGACGTTAACTGTTTGTTAATGTTATAGTTTCAATGCATTTGATTGTGTACCAAGTGCCATCGTCATGGATCATGCACCCAACGAAAGGCATGGTCAAATGGTTGTAGTAGAACAATTTCTAGCTGAAGGAATTCGTTATGTTGGCCAAATTGATGATGATAGTACCCCTCAAAGACAGATTGTTGTTCCTTTGCCAGTTGGTACATTAGAATAACCCAAGAAGAAGGTTGCGGTAACAAAGTTCTTTGAAGTTGGTAGTACCAGCAGGAAAAGGACAATTACTGTCCAATCTAATATGGTCAGTGAACACAACAAGAGGCAGATGTTGAATAAATTCTTTGAAATTGGTGGTCCAAGTAAACCAGCAACAGATGCATCCTTGAACCAAAACTATCAAGTTGTATCAAACTCAAGAGGAAGTGAAGACAGTACAGAGTGCAGTTCTAAAAATTCGTCTGACTACATGATATTAGATGAATCTGAATTTGAAGACACTAGTTCTGATGACATTCCAGAGTTCATAGAAATAGATTCGGACTAGGTCTGTGTGTAAGACATACTAATGAGTCATTAGTATGACTCCATTAGTTTGAATGGTTCCTTTTTGTAATTGTTGTATTGGGGATGTGTGAACCTGCACTATTTTGAATGCAACAGATCTGACTTATTTGGTATACATTATATTGTCTGTGCTGTTGGTACTTAAGGAATTATGTATGAGCTGACTGGTTATGTTTACATGCTACGCTATTGTTGAGTTGTATGACTATTCAGGTCTGTTTGATTGTGTTTGGGATATATAGCAACATAGTGCTAGCAGGAACATTCAAGTGACAATGATGTACACCTGTTAAATTTGACAATAAGACAGTAATTTAAAGAAGCACACCAAATAACAATCAATTGGTAGATGGTACGAACCAACATGTAGACAAAGTAAGGACACACACTTAAGGTTACAATGGTAGACTGGACTAGGGTTTTAATGAAATGTGGAAGCAAATTTTTGTAAAACTCTCCAGTATTCTTCATCAACATTAGGGGGTTTGGGTCCCTGGAACTGATCTACAGCAGGATTGGTTTTTCCTGAATCAGCAAAGTTGTCTTGCACATCTTCAATCTTCACTTCCATTTTGACCTTTGTGATGTCTGGTTCATGCGTAACATCGGACAACATTTGTTCAAATTCTTCCTCCTTGACCATGGAGGACGGTTGTTGCTGATGTTGTATGTCATCAGATAATTCTGTTTCATTCTTGACTTCTGTCTTCACTCGTATGCTTGTCATTTCGTTGAACTACAACACAAATTGGGGAAAACAAAATATGAAATTGATTACATAATAATTTTTAACAGAAAAAAAACCCTGATGTTACCTTGAGCGGTTGTTTCTGGACAAGAACCCACAACCGCAATAGTTTAGGTTAAACGAGGATAGGATATGGGATATGAGGTAATATATCTTGCTATATGTATATATATACCCTTTTTTCATCATTTATTGGAACTAGGGATAAATAGGTATATAAAAAAAATTCCACCACTCAGCGTGGCTGGTGTGTAGCCTGAGAGACGTTGGCCGTATGGGTGTTCTGGGTATGTGTGTTCAATTTAATTCAATACGTGGAGTGACAGTTGGTTAAAATAAAGTAGGCAAACTCTTATGCTGTTGGCTATGTGGGAAGAGTACCCGCATTGACACACTGAACAACAGACGATTACCCAGTTCGTCACCACATACTGGGCTGCATCAACAGACGATCACCACACACTGTGAACAACTGACCTTAATATGGTTTTATAAAGAAATACTCAGCAGCTCACATACTGGGCTGCATTATACTACATTAATACAAAACATCAGAAGCTTCGTACACAAACAGTTTTTTGCATTACACGCTCCAAAAGTTAACAACATATGTAACATTTAACACATTGAATCTTAAAATACAGTGTTGTTACTTCTAAGTTGGAAACATGCTTCCTATGCAAATCAAGCATTCAGTAAATAATTATGGCCTCGAATTTCTACTCCTACCAGCCACCATCTACTGTGTAATTGACTCTTTCAATCTAACCATTTCAATAGTTCCACGTTGAGTTGAAGTTGTTGTAGGGTCTGTAGATTCATCTTCAACCTCCTCTGGTACAAAGTGCGGAGTAGCATCAATTATTTCAAAGCATGGATCACCAAATTTACTCATCCTTACGAAGTTATGGAGTACGAAACAAGCGTTCACAATCTGCATCTGTTTAAGCAATGGGTAGCTAGGAACTTTAAGGAGTATTTGCCAACGGGCCTTCAGCACACCAAAATATCTTTCAATTGCTGATCTCAATAAGGAATAACATTTGTTGAACAATTCCTTACCATCTCTCAGGTTTTGATCTCGAAATTCTGATTGGTGTTATCTCACTCTTGTGTGGGGGGTCATAAGGCCTTCTCTGTCAGGGTAACCTTTGTCCCCTAAGTAGTACTTACCTGCATGAATAAGTTATTAGATATCACAGATTTACGTTGCAAGTAACTTAGGGAAACAAAGCCAGGGCGTATATCAAACTTGGGGGTGGTTTTGGGAAATGTTGTTCTGGATCATTAACACAACTGTAGTAAACTCTTGTGTCATGAGCAAGCCCTTCCCAACCAGCGCAAACAAAAATGAATAGAAGGTCAAAATCACATACAACAAGGGCATTTGTGCTTGTAACACCTTTCCTATTAATGAACCGAATTCTATCCTTCTCAGGCATCGTTAGCTCCACATGACAACCATCTAATGCGCCAAATACAATTCTACGATAGAAATATGGTGTTAGACAGAAAAAATAATACAAGCTATTAACCATGTTAACCAATGTGTAAGGTACAAACATTATAGTACCTCAAAGTATGGGTAGTATTTAGAGCTATTTGAAATCTGTGTTGGTGTCTGATGAAATAATGGGTCCCTTGGTCGAACCAGATCCTTGCCAAGACTACCAATAGCTTGGAGGATGTCTCCAAAGTGATCAGATACAGATAAGCCATAGTGTTGAAACCTTTCCATAGTGTCTCTATTTGCGCAACGATGACTCGGAGTTCTTAAAAACCATGCAACTCTTTTAACAACAGATATATATGCACGGTTGTTAATGTAATACTTGTACTCCAACAAGTGACACAACTTTAAGAAGGTGTCCCTATTCATCCTAAATGCATTAAAACATCTAACTTCATGACCGTTAATCAACTCATTAACCCAGTCCTTTCCACTCAACTTTGAAGTGTGCATAGGGCACCTCAAAGGAACATTCAATTCACAAGCCATAGATTGAATCATTCAAGTAGTGGCCTAGCTAATCTGTATCATGTTTAAGCAAATGGTGCGGCATAATTGTCTGCGTTTTTCTGGATTTCCCGATAATTTGGAGTATTCTGGCAAGCTGTTGTGATGATAATGTCAACATCGTCTACCAATAACACAAATGAATGAAACAGTAAAGATTAATGAAGTGAAAATCACAGCTGAAGAATATTGGGAATTATCATAACATTCTATTACATGTTTTTCAATCATTAACCATGCCATACTGTATTACTGTAGCAATGTTATTGTCAAACACTAGGTGCACGTTTTGACAGTGATATTTTCTTCCTAACAACACTAACAAACAAATTCTCAGGCAATGACTCAAACAAGTCCCTATTGTCATAATCTTGTATCATACATGCTGCAAACCTAAATTCATCCTCACTAAATTGTTTTATAAGATGTAGCCGCTGCACCACACTTTGCTCAGTCATCTTCCCTTCTCTAGACAACATTAGCTTGTAGTTAGGCTTTTTGCAACCCACCAAGATGTCCTCAACATGGTTTGCTAGTGATAAATTCCAAGTCACCATTATTTCTCGAAACATTAGGTAAACGGTGTCTATGAATCCATTTCTGTTGCAAAATTCACATTCATTTCTGTTGTTGATGTCGTGTGAGTATGTTCTGCCAACAGTTTGCAAGTGATAGATCTTGTGTTTCGCAAGCACTTAAATGAACTGTCTTTGGTACTTATCCACCGCCTGATGTATAAGAAACTTAATGCGATCCTTTTTACTCTCCTTTAACATGTTGGCTAATAATTCAATCATTATGCTATTGTTTCCTCTGTGTGCCATCCTAATGAAACGGAAGATGTGAGTACCACACCACCAAAATCAAGATAATACTCAACACTGCATGGCTGTTACACAGGATCAAAACACAAACATACTTGACTTCTACATTAACAGAGGGTCTAACTTTCAACAGATTACATGCCTACACAAATAAACACAGATATAGCAGTAACATTATCAATCAAACTACCCAAAACATAAATGAGTTTGATTGATGCAAGCAAACTAAACACCCAGATCTAGAACTATTGTTGCAGGTAATTCAAAAGGTTGCAAACACTAGTGACAACAAAAGTAATATATGTTGGGGTTGTCTACGTTGCAACTGCTAGTAGTTTCTTAATCCATATTAGATTTTCTACTTATATGCTACTATCACTTAGACCACAATAGTACCCATAATCCCAAAAGAAGCTGTCTACCATTAGACAGTACACCTAATAACCACCATGGTCCCTCTTATACAGATGGGATCCACTGAGCTATCTCTTCTTCCACAAAATGTCATAAGAACAGCTCTTTGGTCCTGTCAGCTATGAGCATCGACACATATGTCAACTCTTCCATACTTATACCAGGTATTGCACAGAGGATGTTTGCTGCTTCTTGAATTGAGATGACAACATTAAAACCTGGGCCTTCAAGTGCATCAACACGTTGAATCATATCATCACAACTAGCCAATGTCTGATTCACAGAATTTTGCAGCTCCCTTAACTCTTGTACAACAGCAGATGGCTTCCCTTTACTTCCCTTAGATTTTTTCACATCATTAGATTGCGTTGCCTGCTTTCTCTTACCCCCATGTGGAACAAAACCAGCAACTGTTTTCATCAGATCATCCTAGTTTTCTGGTTTCTTGTCACCACCCCACTCCCATTTAAACCTTCAGCCTCTAGAGTTTGCTCTGTAAAAGGATTGTAACCCACTGAACTCCCAGCAACCATGCCTACAAATTGAGACCCTTGAAATGCGGATGCTGTGAGACTAGAACCAAATGAAGCTGTTGTGGTCAGGTAAAAAAATGGGGTGTTTGAATGACCATCGCCAGTTGGTAGTGGAGCAGTAACTCGATTCCTGTTTGATCCAACTACCCTATAGTTATCACATTGCTATCCTCTAGATATGTCCATTGAGCAAGTTATAGTATTTCCCCCTGATGTTAAGTTGACGACACTGTATTGATTGTTTTCCTCACCATCGTCTGACTCATCATTTACTTGCTCGTACTGAACTGGAGCAGTGCCACCAGGAGTAATCCTTAGCTCACCATTTACATAAGATTGGCCCGAAATGAGCTCCATTTCGTCAACAAGGTATGTTGCCACTTGGAGGTGATTAGCTTGTGGATAGCCCTGTTTTTCCTGTTCCAGCAAGCGCAGTAAACAAGTGAGTATAGAGGCAAACAAGTAATGCACACACATGAAATGTAGAATGTGAAGGCACATTTACTTGAGCTTTTATGGCCACCCACTCCAGTGGGTAAGTACAACAGTTGTGGACTTCATCCCAACCTAGTCCAGTCTGCTTGTGAGTTAGATCTTTCCACTTTCTCCAGCCTCCTTTCAATGTGTCACCCTTGTTCTTAATTTGTGCCTTATCAACTTCATATAGACCAGGCCTCTTGCTGTTGAACTTCTCAGCTATGCTAACCCAACGATGTTGAAAACCAACCAAAGAACCTTCCTTCCCTAACTGAAGTTGAGCTTCTTCCAGAAGTAGTTTAATCAGCAACTCTACATCTTCCTTACTCCACTCATACTTTGGCTTTTTTCCTCTCCCATCATCATTTTCCTGTTTCTTTCCCTTTCCCTTTCCCTTTCCCTTGTCCCTATTATTTCCCTTCACCATTCCTAAACTACTACTTTTCAGATCAGAAAGTTGAACGACAACAAATAGATAATGTTTGATCTGATATATCAATAACACTAGGTTGGTAACAATATACTTTAATCGTATTTATGGAGAAAGGTTCCATACAAGCAAATAAACATAGAATTGAATGCAGAGAGTTGCCAAACCTTTAATTAACATACACCAACAAATTATAAGTGTGTTGGGGTAGTCGAACATACCTGTCGATTGTACTAAAGTGTATTGCACCTCGCTCTGTGTCTTCTGATTCTTTACCAGTTCTGCGAATGGAAAACCAAAGCAAGGTCAAAACAATATTAGAAAGATAAGAACAAAACAGAGTAGAGTAGTTGCTTACCTTGGCACGATGAAACTGAAGAGATTGTTGTTGTTTTTATAGGTGGACATCAGTAAACTCGGGCAAGTACTTCCGGTTGGTAGAATTAAACATTCTGCCCGTTGCATTGAAGGAAGGGCACAACCATTGCAAGCAAACATACGATGTGATTATCCCCAATGCTCTGTAACATGGTAGATGTCTTCAATGCCCTGAGATACGTGGGTAGATTTTCTCCAGAACACAGTTGGATTTCTTCAAATCTCGTAGTGAATAATACAGTTGTGCAACTGGCGGTTTGACAAGGCTTGAATGCTGAGTCGTCGATGGAAATGGGAAGGAGGTAAATGCACATGTACGAAATGTGGAAAAAGTAAGGGCAATAGTGTAAATGCATTGGAGGGGGTAGCAGCAAAAACAGCTGCTTTTCTTGAACGCAGGTTTAGGTAGATTGTTGATAAATGTCCATGGGAAACGATTTGCCTACTTTTTGGGAGCACATATCATGGTCCTGTCCCATCTAGCTGGGGTGATTTGTGCAAATGGGACATTAATGTTGCAACCGAACGACCCCATAATTGGTTTCAACTCCGTCATGTGTTCTAGAACCGATAGAACCAGAACCAAAACGGACCGGAATGTGGCAAGCATTAGTTTCTGCACGTTAGCCTCATCTGTTAGAATCAAAAAGAGAACGTGAGCAATTAACAATAAAGTTTTCTTGTTGATGGGGGGCTATGCGGTAAAGAGCCTAAACGTTCGAAAATTTTGAAATTTGAAATGGCGTGCAAGTTTGTTCTAACTGAACTGAAAGAAAAATTCCTACATTCTTTATTGTGTAAAACTAATAAAAACCGAATTATGCAAACCGCACAGCAGTAACGTTCGAGGAGCCAACAAACTACCCACGCTTTTTCAGTCTTTAAATCTAATCGCACTGACCTTTCCTTTCATCGTTCTCCCGCTCCTTACCCACACATTTTTTCTTGTTACCCTCCTCCGCTCCTCTCTTCATCACTATTTTGTCCACCGAAGTCCTTACCTTTCCTCTGCTAGTGGTAATCACTCTCTTTCTCCATCTGCGAATGCCATTATCTAGACACTAGCTTGCTGGCTTGCTTAATTTTTCCGCAAATTATATTATACACTCTGGATCGAATCGCCTTTCGTGAATTCAAGAATTCCTGACCGGAACATCACTGCTTTCTTTTCCTAGGTTCTTTTTGTTTATAGTGATTTCCCTGTCGGTAGCTTCATTCTTCAGCAAGAAAATGGGACACCAGATTGAGTACTCACAGAAATACTTCGACGATACCTATGAGTACAGGTAGGTACCTCCTCCGCCTATCTTTCTTCTTTCATTAGTTTCTTCTGTTGAAATTGTGGTATAGTTCCGTCTTCCGATACTGAAAATCGCTCTTCTCTACCTCTCTCAACTGAAATCTCTTAGACATGTCGTTCTTCCTCCCGAAGTCGCTAAGCTTCTCCCGAAGAATCGTCTCCTCGCCGAAGTAAGACTGACTCTGTCCTTTTTTTTTTCTTTCTCTTTTTTTTGTGATTTACATGTTGTGCAGTGTAGTTAATCATCTTATAACTCCTCTAATTTCAAATCGATGATTGATAAAAGTGCTAGTGATATAATTTGTATGCTTACATTGACCGTTGTTTGTTCTGTGAGCTGGATCGGATATGTCTGTAAGTATTCTGTAATCAATCATATGCGTATGTTTTTTAAGGATGGTTCATTCAAGTGTGAATCTCTTAGGTTAGAACAATCAATTGAACCAGAATGACCGAGTCGTAATTGACTGTCTTGTGTGAAAACTGTTGTAATTATTGATTGCACAAGAATTGTTAAGTGTTAACTTAAAACTAGTGCGCATATAAGGAATGCGAGATCTGAAGAAAGAAGTGGCCGACTACTTATTAATTTGATTCCGTTATTGAATACACTATTAATATTATAGGAGGAATGGAGAGCTATTGGGGTGCAGCAGAGCCGTGGATGGGTGCACTATGCAGTTCATCGTCCAGAACCGCACATCATGTTGTTCAGGAGGCCGTTGAACTACCAACAGGGGCAACAATAAGTGGAGAACTGGATGATGATGGAATCCATGGCTAGGCTAGGCTGGTTTTAACTCTCAAGTAGCCGTAGTTGTAGAAAGGAGGCATAAACCACCGTCTATTATATATGATTATGATGATGATAGTTAATGCAAGATTTCGTCCTCATTTCTATAGCTCTAGAAATGGTGAAGTGGAATTGACGTACATTTCACTTGTTCTTGTTTAACCAGTAGGATGATGTTAGTAGGAAATTCATGTCATATACGTTTGTTGTTTTGTTTCGGGATTACGATGGTGGTTTGTGGTGGTGCCTATCTGACTGTCAAAGGCGTTGTTGGTTCACAGTATTTCTTCTTCATATCTGATCAATGCAAGTGAAGTAAAGAGTTGTTTAGTTGTTATCCAAAATCTACCAAACCTACCTCTTAAGCACAAAACCTTTGAAATCTCACTGTGTATGTTTTTGTTTATAGATACAACATTACAACTCTCCATACGGCCAAAGCGCTACACACTCTGAAAAGTACTTCACCTTAATCTTTTCTTTGATACTCTCCCTCACACTCCTCCTTCTCCTCATAGCCATCATCACTATCTCCAATCCCTGCGGTCGTGACGTGTCCCTGATCCTCCTTAAACCCCCCAACATTCGTCAGCTTATCCTTCGCTCTATCAATAAACCCTATCCCAACACCATACTCCCCTGTCGTAGTTCCTCTCCTCTGAGTAGGATCACCTCCCCTTATCCGTCGGCGCCTCTCCTCCACATCTCCACCGTCACCACCATCCATGCTACTTTCACGTTGAACATCAGCCGTCGACGTTGTAGTGTCACCGTACCCTAAAACGTCCTGGCCACCGCTCGGTTGCCCATACATGAAGGTCGTTGAAGCTCTGGGCAGTGGCGGATCCAGAAATCTTGTTTAGGGGGTTAAAAATTTTTTGACACGTAGAAATTGTTTATAGGGGCTAAAAAAATTTAACACTAATTTTCTTTAAAACTTTATATTATATTATATTTTAAAAAAAGTTATAAGAATAAGTTGATAAATTTTTAAAATTTTCGGGGAACTAGAGCCCCTAGCCCCACTCTGCGTCCGCCTCCGAGGCTGGGGGTAATTTCATTGCCGTACTCATCGGTGTGGTGTGTTGGCTTTCCGTACTCTTCCTGCACCGAGGCCATGTGTAGAGAGCAGACCGTAGATTGTGCGGGAAGTTCATTCCCATTATAGTACGGCTGTCTAGGTGGCAGTCTAGTCAGCTTATTGACTGGACTGTTTAGGTGGCATATTAAATGAGATAACATTTGTATTAACTTTAAATAGTCATAACTTTTAAAATATAAGTCCAAAATAAAAAATTTTTGCACCATTGTTCATCTAAATTCAAGCTCTTTAAAACAAGACCAATCATTGATATATTTTGACAAGTTTAAAAATTTATGTTAGTTATATGTACATATCAACATATATCAACGACACTTATGATTCACCACGTACAGATTAAAATACACCATATAACTTAATTATACACCACAAAATAATAATGATTCAATATTTGTTCCGAAGTTTTTTTTTTGTTCCGAAGTTTGTTATCTAATTCACCACTTATTAGTTAATGAATCATAATACCAATTTCAATGAATCATAATATCAAATGTAATTAATCATAACATCATTTTAGTGTATCATCAGTAACATATAAAAATAAAATTTTAAATAATAATACAATACAAAACAATATTTGGTACGTAAGAAAAATACATGATTCGCCATATAAGGTTTAAAATACATTACAATACAATAATAATGCACTAAAGCCAATAATGTTTTTTATCGGTTCCGGAGTTTGTCATTTAATTCACCACTTATTAGTAAATGAATCATAATATCAATTTAATGAATCATAATATCAAAATTAATGAATCATCAATCACATATAAAAAGAAAAAATTTAACTAATAATAGAACACAAAAAAATATTTGGTACGTAAGAAAAATACATGATTCGCCATATAAGGTTTAAAATACATTACAATACAATAATAATGCACTAAAGCCAATAATGTTTTTTATCGGTTCCGGAGTTTGTCATTTAATTCACCACTTATTAGTTAATGAATCATAATATCAATTTAATGAATCATAATATCAAAATTAATGAATCATCAATCACATATAAAAAGAAAAAAATTAACTAATAATAGAACACAAAAAAATATTTGGTACGTAAGAAAAATACATGATTCACCATATAAGGTTTAAAATACATTACAATACAATAATACACTAAAACCAATAATGTTTTTTTTATCGATTCCGGAGTGTCATTTAATTCACCACTTATTAGTTAATGAATCATAATATCAATTTAATGAATCATAATATCAAATTAATGAATCATCAATCACATATAAAAAGAAAAAATTTAAACAATAATACAACATAAAAAAATATTTGGTACGTAAAAAATACATGATTCACCATACACCATACAATAATAATAATACACTACAAAACAATAATGATTTTTATCGGGTTCGAAAATTGTAATCTAATTCACCACTTATTAGTTAATGAATCATAATATCAATTTTAATGAATCATAATATCAAAACTGATGAATCATATATGAGTTTAGTGTATCATCATACATATGTAAAAATAAGTTTTTTTTAATGTTGTCAAAACATATCCATGACTGGTCTTGTTTTGAAGAACTTGAATTTAGATGAATAATGATATAATTTTTTTTCATTTTGGACTTATATATTAAAAGTTACAACCATTTAAAGTTAATATAATAAAAAGGGCAACACAGTCAGCAAAGCAGTCCAGTCAGCTGCTGACTGGGACTGCCAAATCAGCAGCTCGCACCATATTTTTGCACGGAACGTCCGTGTGTTCGAATTTGCCATAGAGAGTAATGTGCTCAACGATACGACGTCGTCGATGACGATGATGGTTGGTGCTTGCTTCGACGGTTGGTGTATAATGTATTTATGTTGTGAACGGGATTGATGATGATCTGTCGTTGTAGAGCTGTTTGTAATTTGTAGAGTCGTGTTAGGTGGCTTCACGATGGTGTGGCGCTGAATGATGGATATTTTCCTTGACACGAGATAATGTCCACGTGGAGCAGGGGAGGCAATGGTTAAGGGCAAATTCTACTATACAACCGGAAGCATGGAACAAGGTGCTTCCGGTGTATACATGGAAACAAAAAGTAATCGTAGATGTGTGATGTTTCTCTTTTTTATTTTTATAATTTAAAATTGAATTTTTAATTAATTAAATCTAGTAACTTTGAATTAAAAAAATCTTAGTTTTAGAGGAAAATTGTACTAATAATCCTTTATTATATAATGTCAATAAAAAACTAGTCTGCAATTTTAATCTCTGCAAATTTTATAAATATTATAAGATAAATTTTGAACAAATGGTTTAAATTGTTGAACAAATAGTTTAAAATGTTGAACAAATGGTTTAAAATGTTGAACAAACTGTTTAAAATGTTGAAGAAATGGTTCAAAATGTTGAACAAATGATTTAAAATGTTGCACAACGTGTATTACTAATATGAACATGTAACTGGTGTTTAAAAATGACAAAAAATTAGGAAATTATAAATTATATTGATATTGTTTTATAATAAAAATTGATGAACAAAAGGCTTAAAATGTTGAACAAATGGTTTAAAATGTTGAACAACGTCTATTACTAATATGAACATGTAACTGGTGTTTAAAAATGGTGAAAAATTAGGAAACTGTAAATTATATTGATACTGTTTTATAATAAAATTTTGATTTGAACAAAATGCTTAAAATGTTGAACAAATGGTTTAAAATGTTGAACAAATTGCTTAAAATGTTGAACAACGTGTATTGCTAATATTAAATGTGACTGATATTTAAAAATGACAAAAAATAGAAATTGTATAATTGCGATTAGAAGATATTTAAGAGAGATAAATTTTAATAAAATTATTGAAATAATTTTTAAATCAATAGAGAAATTAAAATAATTTGTTTTATATAATTTTAAAGACAAAATATGAAACAAAAACTATTGTATAATTAAAAATGACACATTAGCAACCGGAAGCACGCTGCGGTGTGCATCCGGTTGTATAATAGACGCTTTGGTTAAGAGGCATACGTGGCTTCTGTATGCAATAAATAGCTCGTATCACAAGCAGTGGGAGGGTCCATCGGAGGCCCGATCAAGTTACTACATAAAACAAGAATACTTCAGGTTGCGGGCCATTAAACGGCCCACTGCGTCACCGAATATCTATATGAAAAAAGAGAATATCTATAAAATTTACGCAAATTTCATCAAATGCTTTATATTCTGAATCTATTGTACTACCTCCGTCCCGTCATAAGTGTCCTGTTTGCTTTTTGGCACGTTTTTCCACCTCAATATTAAACATATAAGGTAAAATAATTTTATAAAACTAAATTTTGCATCATATAGTTTATCATGTAAGGAATCATATGCAAAACTTAAATTTTCAAAATTAATTTATCTTATATGTTAAAAATTGAAGTCAAACGACATGTCCAAATAGTAAATAGGACGGTCAAGGTGGGACGGAGGGAGTAACATATCTACTCATTTTTATTACAAAATCTCAGTCCATTTCAGTTCTATTAAAATATAAAATTTAAACAAATATACCAAACAAATCATATAAATTTTAAAAAATTATAACAAAGAACTTAAATGATAAAAAAAAACTAAAAATATGAAAAAGAATTAAAACATAAATGTTCAAAAATAAATATGATAAATGAATTAAAAATATATAACATTTTTTAAAAACAATTATAACATACAATTTAAAACTGTAAAAAAGTTATGAATAATATCATTAAATAATTTTATATATTATAAAATAGATAATTAATATAAAAATATTAAGAATTACAAGTCCAGTATAAAAACCATAAAACAATATAATTATTGATATCTTTGTTATAATGATTTAACAGTATTTAATGGTGCAAATTTTTACTCTTTCGCTATTTAAGTCACAATGGATTTAAATTAACATTTTAACATTTTTTATTTTTAAAAATATTTATAGTATTTTTTTATGATTTAGCATTTGCCACATTTATTTTTAAATTTATTGTTATAAATTTTAAGTCGTTTGTAATAAATTTTATGAAATGTCATTATATTTTTGACTAATTCATAAAATACCACTAAAAAAAGAAAGTTACAAAATGTCATTATATTTTTGTAAAGTTCATGAAATGTCATTATATTTAATGACCAGATGGAAAAAAAGATAAAATTGCCCCCACTAGTTAAAAATCAAAGTTCACAATATGCCCTTAAGGGTTAAAAATTTACAAAAAATATCAAAATATAATAAAAATATTTATAAAATTTAAAAAAATTTAAAAAATTTAAAAATTTAATTATCAATAAAATTGAAAAAAATTAAAAAATTAAAAAATTCTAATAATTCTAATAATTTACAATATGCCCCTACTAGTTAAAAATGTCCCTACTAGTTGAAAATTAAAGTTCACAATATGCTGTTAAGGGTTAAAAATTTACAAAAAATATAATAAAATATTTATAAAAATTTAAAAATTTAAAAATCAATAAAATAAAAATATTAAAAAATTAAAAAATTATATGATTTTATAATAATTCTAATAATTATAAAAAATTATAAAAACTTTAAAAATGAAAATATCATAAAATATGAAAAAAATAAATATTTTTTTTTTACAAAATTATTCAGTACCATAAAAATAATATTGTATTCTAAACAATAATTTCTACCAATTTATAACAATTAAGTACCATAATTTACATCAAATAAGTACCATAATTTTTACCATACATTTTTATTTATTATTTCTATAAATTTAAATTATTTCTTCAAAGTAAATTATTTTTTATTTTGCTGATAAATTTTAATTTTGAAGAAATTATTTAAATTGATAGAAAATAATAAATAAAAATTTTATGGTATTTATTTGGTATAAATTATGGTACTTAATTGGTATACATTGGTAGAAAAATTGGTTTAAATTATTTTTTTAGAACACAATATTATTTTTATGGTACATAATAAATTTTAAAAAATGAAACATTAAACTTTTTTATAATTTTATGATATTTTTATTTTTCAATTTATAATTTTTATATTTTTTTGTAATTTTTATAATTTTTTTAAATAATTTTTACCTTTTAATGTATTTTGAATTTTTTGTGAATTTCATGAATTTTTAACCCTTAGGGCCGTATTGTGAACTTTAAAAGCACTTTGTTAACTAATAGGGGTATTTTGTCTCTTTTCCATGTGATCATTGACTATAGTGGCATTTCATGGACTTTTACGAAAATATAGTCACCTTTTGTGACTTTTTCTAAGTGGCATTTCATGAATTAGCCAAAAATATAGTCCATTTCATGAAATTTCCCAATAATTATAATTTTATATGATTTGTTTGTATTTTTTAAAGTTTTGTATCTTTTTAAATATAATGATATTTCATTGGGGATATTGTAGGGACATATGATGTGATTGGTTAAATGGGAACATGAAAGATATACTGATTTTCAAAAAAATGTTACTATATTTTTTACTAATTCAAGAAATATAGTGGTATTTCATGAAATGTCACTATATTATTTTGGTTAATATTTCACAAAATTTCACAAAAAATCAAAATACTTTAAAAGTATAGATAACTATTAAAGATATTTGAAATATTATAAAAATTTGAAAAATAACATAAGAATATATATATTAAAATATCACAAATATTGAAAAAGTAAATATTTCTTAGAATTTTTTAAATTATTTAGTACCATGAAAAAGAATATAGTGTTTTAAAGACATAATTTATACCAATTTTTCTACTAACTTATAATAGGTAAGTATCATAATTTGTGTCAATTAAGTACCATAATAATTTTTTAAGGGAAAATTCATGATATACCCTTGTTTTCTTTTGTAATTCACAATATACCCCTGTGATTTTCGTAATTCAACTTTAAACATGCTTAAATGTTGTCCAAAATTGATGAAACTTTACATGGACGATGCTAAAGTGTTATATTTTGGTCTAATATCAAATTTGAAGTTTTTTAAGCTCACATGTGACCTGTGGGACCCAATGAACAGTCACATATTCATTGGGTCCCACAGGTCATATGTGAGCTTAAAAAGCTTCAAATTTGATATTGGACCAAAATATAACACTTAACACTTTAGCATCGTCCATGTAAAGTTTCATCAATTTTGGACAACATTTAAACATGTTTAAAGTTAAATTACTAAAATCATAGGGGTATATTGTGAATTATGAAAGAAAACAATGATATCTCGTGAATTTTCCCTTTTTTTAATTATTTTTTTCTACCAATTTAAATAATTTATTGAAAAAAAATATTTTATATTTTAGCCACTAAGAACCATGCTTAGTGCAACGTGCATTGGAGTTAACCTTACCTAATATTGAACTGGAAGGCACCACACCCTTCGGCGTCTTCCACAATACTTGAACACTTACGGGAGCTCTTGAAATTGTCGAACATGCTTCAACGTCAACCAGAAGCAATCAAAGAAGTCACTTCCCACCATGTGAAGCAGATCATTTTGTGCCGATAGAATAACCCAAGTCCAACAACGGACCTAACTTGTCAACCTATGACTATATATTAATTTGGCCAACTAGCTCTATAAGGAAGGCCATTTCCTATCTCAACACCAAGTTGTATACATTGGGCAAGTAAAAAAGTGATAAACCAATCATGCCTTCAACACTGAAGAAGACCCAACATCCAATTCTCAACAAGCTAGATGCTCCCACATAAAAAAAAAAAAAAAACTTGTGCAAAAGCCTTCACCTAATTACACGTCCATGCATAGAAGTAAAAGACCCCAAGTGATCCTGAAGCAAAGCATATTTGACTAAGAAACCCCATAAACTGTGAAAATGGCAAATCAACTCATTCTCCTGTATATGACATTGGGAACATGAGATCACCTTCGCATCCAACTACCAGAAGATAGTATGAACTAGGTTCACTTCACGCCCACCTCCATCTCCACCTTACCCAATAGATGATATTTTGGGTGTTGTCATTTTTCAATATATACGATGATTTAGACTTTTACCATTATTTTTCTACCTTTACCATTCCCCTCCCACTCACAACTGTAACACCCCAGGGTCCCACATGTGTGATATTGTCCGTTTTGGCACGCAGACCGCATGGATTAGTTCCTGGGTTTCACCCTAAACGCGTCACACAAGGGAGAGGTATCCATGCACCTATAAAGCACACTTCGTTCTCCTCCCACATCGATTGGGGAGGAGAACGAAGTGTGCCTTATTGGTGCATGGATACCTCTCCCTTGTGTGACGCGTTTTGGGGTGAAACCCAGGAACAAATCCGTGCGGCCTGCATGCCAAAGCGGACAATATCACACATGTGGGACCTTGGGCTGTTACATATGGTATCAGAGCCAGACCCAGGTCGGTGTGCCAGCGAGGACGCTGGGCTCCCGTGAGGGGAGGAGAACGGAGTGTAACCCCCAGAGAAGGGTTACCTCCCACATCGATTGGGGAGGAGAACGAAGTGTGCCTTATAGGTGGATGGATACCTCTCCCTTGTGTGACGTGTTTTGGGGTGAAACCTAGAAACAAATCCGTGCGGCCTGCGTGCCAAAGCGGACAATATCACACATGTGGGACCCTGGGCTGTTACAACAACTCTCATATTTTCCATAAAAAAAAGAGTAAAATATTCCAAAAAATGTCTCCTTAGTTTCTACTCGTGTAGCTAGAAAATTATCTATTGAGAACACGACACTACTAGAAAACACGGTATTAGTGACGGATAATTTTGTCTGCAATCCGTCGCTAAATCACTTTAGCGACGGAACTGCCCCGTCGCCAAACAGGTCATCGCTAAACCGAATTTGCGCGTCACTAAACCGAATTTATTGCCAGTTAGCGACGGATTAGCGACGGAAAGTTCCGTCTCAAAAACAGAATTTAGTTGGAATGCGTCTGCACAAATTAGCAATGGATTTTTGCACTCTGCATACCACGGTTTAGCGACGGAATTTTCATCGCTAATCTGTCGCTAAACCTTTTTTAATTATTTTTATTTGTTTTTAACTATAGTCAATTCCACCAAATAAAAATCACCTGTAATATAGATTTTATCCACCAGTAATACTTTAAACTAAGATCTGCTCACAATATTTGAGAATAAAATGTTTTTGGAACACAACTAATTCAAACTGGTAGTTAAATTCATACAATCAGCGTATCACACAACAATTGAAAATAAAACATAATGTTTCAATGTCATATAAACCGAAATAATCTATCTATCTACGCCCATGACCATCCCCGGACGATACCCCAACTGATCATCTGTACCGCTTGGATCACCTGAGCCACCACCTATACCTCCCAACGAACCCCATCTCAGCAGACTAGGATTCTGAGAGGGAAACATCTGAGAGATCTGCTCTCGTATCATGGCCTACATCTCCTCCTGACGTAGTTCCTGACAGACACACTCCCTCATAGTCTCACGGAGAGCATTCCACTCTTCAGCACGGATCTGTTCTCTATAAGTATCACCCAACTTCTCAAGCACATTTCACTCAATGTTTAACTGCATCGACTCAATCATACTCTGATCGTAGCCGGTAGCACGTGAGCTGGGGTGCCAGCGGTGTGAAATGAATCAGGGAAATAGTCAGGTGCTAACTCGCCTACACCATAGAATATTTGGTTAGGGTCAACAGGTGTCCTTTGGGCTGATGGATCTTCGGGGTTCCCTGCCTCTTGAGTTGAGGCTTCAACAAGATGCTCATTGAAATACCCGTGAGTTTGAGATAGGATATATATATATATATATATTACATAGTTGGAACAAATAAGTTATCAAATAGTTAGTCGAGAGTGGAATTGATTAAAGGCCCAGGGAAGTCAAGATAATTATACCATCTTTAATCTTTTCCCTAAATCAATACAACACTAAAATATTTTCCTCATATTTCCAAAATTATCTATTCTCGTTTATCTTAAGGGAATTACTAATACTTAGTCAATTACTTATTGATTTCTAAACAAGCTATTTTCCTTAAGAAATAAATATGGCTGAATTATTTCCTTATTTACATTAGTAAATCATCCCTCATTCTCTAGTTACGTGATATATTTCTCCTCCTATTATGAAACTGATTTTATTCATACTTAATTCAATACAATTCCCTTTCCACTTAATTAAATTGTTAAGTGCTGATTTATTTTTCTACTTATTTATTCTCCCTCCCTAAAGATATTTTGATCATCCTTATCTTCCTAACAACTAGACTATCTCTCTTCTTATTTTATTTTAATTAATAAAACACTCCTTATTTTTCTAACCCGTTGAATCTAGACCTCTTCCAAATTGATTACAACATTAATTACTCATCTATCTTGCAAATTATTTTTTACAACATCGGTTACTTCTCTTCCTTTTCTAAATCAATTATACTTATTATTTAATTATTATAATCCCTCTCTACTCCATTATTTCAATTTATAAACACGATTTACCTCACAATCACCTTCATCCTCATCGCGGCGCTATTGCGCTCCTTCTCTCCAAACTTCCAAATTCCCGCTCTTTCCTTTTTGCTATTGTCAAGCTTCTTCCCTGGTGCCGAATTAAGTAGAAGGGTAAGGTTAAATAGTGGTAAGGCTTTGAGATTAATTTGGTTGTAATTTGGTAAGTTTCTTATTGCTATCTTTATTCGCAATTCTATACTCCGGATTCTCTGATGAGCGCTACTAGTGGTTTGGCTGGTTCATCTTTGTAGTGGTGAGCGTGTTCAGGTAAACATCTGTGCTCATCGTCGTTTTTCTCGTGTGTTTTTGCAAAATGTTGATGGATTGAATAAACCCTGATTTGGGAATTTTGGAAGATGGAAACTATTTTTCCCAGCGTACCATGGTTCAATGATTTTGCAATTGGGAATGGTTATTATTTTGGGATACTTTCACTGGATGAATTGTTGGATTGTTGGTACCTTTATGGTGCTCCGTGTAAATTGATGATACCTTTATGGTGCTCCGTGTAAATTGTTGGTACCTTTATGGTGCTCTATGAAATTATTGATACGATGTACCCATTGAATATTTGTCTGCAAACACTGATATGCAGTTAAGCTCTATGATGTACTTCTTTGGGTCAAAAGTACCTTCTGGGGGGTGTGCACACTTAAGAACTTAGGGTGAGGTGGTAATTTATTGTTGCGGCCCCATTTTGGGTGTCCGTCTGTGTATACTGATGATTGAAATCCTGGTGAAAGCTCTCCCCCGAAATACCTTTGGTGATTGTGATTTTGGAAACATTTCGATTGAATAATATTATTGTGTATGTTATTAATTTGCAAATGTAAAATGAGTTTCAAAATGTATTTTACACAATGAGGCAATGTTTACTCAGTTTCACTGTTTTACGTGATCTCTTGGTGTTTTATGTATGTTATTTTTTTATCGCAGGTAACTATGGCTGAATTGGGGGCTTGGGGAACGCGCTATCACCTAGTTAGTAGGAAGGGTGATTTATTTCTGAGTTATTAAGATGAGTTTTGTTGAGTTGAATTTCATTCATTTAAGTTACAATATTTTGGAAACGTTTTGGAATTGATTTATGGTTGGATTAAGCCTGAGCACTCAATGGGTATTGAGTGTGGCGGTAACGCCCTGGTAATTGTATTTCCACTATTATTTGATCAAACCTTTTGACTGTTATGTTTAGAGGAATATTCTTGATAATCATAAACCATGTTAAGGTATTCTTGTGCTGATTTAATTGTTGCTTCCGTTGTGTTTATTTAGTATCTAATGCTATCTAAGTTTACTGAAGTATTACCCTAACTAATGACATTGATTTCACAAACATTTTGGTGATTTTCTGACTCTGTCTTTGAACTGAAAATCACATTTCATGACCTGTCCGAACGTCCGTCCGGACAGGCTCCGAGAGTTTATATCGATTTCACTGATTTGTGTGTGTCCGAACATCTGTCCGAACTTCAATGTTCGGACAGCATGCGAGGACAAATCCAACTTGTAAGTCTCGATTTATGCCCGAACTTACAAGTTCAAACCAATGTTCGGAGACCCACTGGTTTTGACTCTCGACTTGTGTCCGAAATTTCAATGTCTGGACACAAGTTCAGACACTTGGTTTCCCTCAGCTAGTTTCTTCTCGACTTGTGTCCGAATGTCTGACATCCAGACGCAAGTTCGGACAAATGTTATTTTACAGTTTTAGGCTTCGTTTGAAGTCCGTTTTTGAATCCGTTTGCGCTGTTAGATTCATATTTTCATATACTTTCTTTTAAGGCAAAATCTAGGGTGTTACACTCATATTCATGCTATGTAAAGACATAACAAAGATGAATAATATTATTCATTATTCAAAATAATTTAAATGTAATGCAAAAACTTATATAGAATAGAGGTATAAAAACACTTACAACAATGTCCTCCACCTTCGCATAGACTGGCACACTATTACCATGCTCATCCTTGCTCGAATGGGTGAGGATAAACAGTGTGTATGCATCAGGCTCCACTCAAGTTTTATAAGTGTACAAACAAAGTGCTTATTGATATAAAATCAAAATTTTATGAAAAATTTGATATACCCTCCCCTATTTTTTAACATTTTTCTCACATGTTTAATAAATCCAGATATCACAGGGAGAAAACAATAACAGTTCACAGTCCACAAACACATTCACATCCATAATCATACTCGTAGTCACACCCATATTCATATTTCCTAAGTATATATAAAAGTAAATGTAAAACAACACAATCAAAGAAACTTACCAAGACCTTCTTATGCCCCTTCATGGTGCGTGATCCGCAAGCGTGGGTGGAGATACCGCCACCAGGTGTGTGCTCACTCATTCTGTTTTTAGAGTTGATTTGACTTTTTGCTTTGTACTCATCGGTGTGCCATTGTCTCTGTCACTCCTCTCATATGTCATCTCTGACTTTCCTCTTGGTTCTCCCTGATTTCATCTTATGCAATGTGTCAAAATACCTCTTTCTACCCTTATCACAAAAAATCTCATACACCTGTGTCTCAAATCGAGGATCCCAACGAAAGCGCGCCTGCATATATTTAAAAAGTGGTTTAAGTGCAAAAAATAAAACTAGAATCATACTCAAACTGGTTAAATATTGAGGGTTACATACCTTGAACTCCTCAAAATAAAAACGATGGCCATCTTGACTCAGTGCCTCCCTGGTATAGACATGGGAAAACCTTCTCATCTCGAAACAGGGGAGTAGTGAACGAGCAACTACATTACTAGGCTCCAAATCCTTATAGTTTCAAAGACAAATGTCACATAATTGACAATGCTTGGTAAACAAACTTTATTGAAACAATATGAAGTTATATAATCACAAACGTGTACTTACTTGTCGTTGATGGTGATAAAGGTGCGACGGTCAACACCGCTAGCAGCTTGCGATAAGTTTGAGCTACGCAGTGTGTCCGCAGGAGAAGGTGAAGTTGTATCGGTCGGTGTGTGTAGTAGAAATATGTGACTACTTCTACCTAGGCAGTGTACCTATCGTTTTGCGGTATGATGATTAAGTGGGTTGTCGATCTCAGGGACCTCGTTCAATTAACTGACAATTTATTTACTAATTGAGAAACTAAACTAAGAAAAACAGGAAATATCACTTTTTCGGGTTTTAATTAATTTACTAAAAATAAATGATTCAGCAAACTAACATAAAATAATAAAGCAAACAAAATAAATTAAATAAATAAAGGAATTAAAAGGATAAATAAAACAAACAAGCAAATAAAACAAATAATGGATTAAAAATATAAGGGAAAATTCACGAGATACCCCTGTTTTCTTTCGTAATTCACAATATACCCCTGTGATTTTAGTAATTTAACTTTAAACATGCTTAAATATTGTCCAAAATTGATAAAACTTTACATGGACGATGCTAAAGTGTTATATTTTGGTCCAATATCAAATTTGAAGTTTTTTAAGCTCACATGTGACCTGTGGGACCCAATGAACAGTCACATATTCATTGGGTCCCACAGGTCACGTGTGAGATTAAAAAGGTTCAAATTTGATATTGGACCAAAATATAACACTTTAGCATCGTCCATGTAAAGTTTCATTAATTTTGGACAACATTTAAGCATGTTTAAAGTTAAAAGATGCTCCCCGAGTTGTTCTGCTCACCTAATTCCTCAGATTTTATTATTAACTCTTTCCTTATAATTAACTCAGAAACTTTAATTACTTCGTCAACGGCTAAGTCTAACGAACCCTAATTAATTGCTAGAACTAGCAGCAGACTAATGCTCTAATTCGGACACAATTAATCGCATAAAGTACAGTTTCTATTGGAGTCCGATTAACCTATAGGCGGGATCACGCTTCTAGTCATTAATCAGGTTCGACTTCCTATGTCTAGTTAACTATCTCAGCTCTCGCATGTTGATTAGAAAACTACAAGAATTGTTCTAATTATTGGCTAGATAACTAAAACATATTAAGAACAGGAATCAAACTAACTATAATAATAAAGTTGTACGAAAAGTTAATAAAACATAATCATCAGGAATTAGGTTCACTTCCCAACTCGGGAAACTAAAATTAAACTACTCACACATTATTTCAAGAATTAAAACACACATTAAAACAAATATCAAATGTCATGGAATAACTAAGAATGTAATGTAACAAACATATAATAAAGTGAGTAAGTGAAACCCTTTTATATGACCGGTCCGGTTCATGAAATGCTGGTTCATCCAAGTCGGTTCGCCCTCTTTTATTTCTTCCGGTTCTCGCCTCTGTTATTTGCTTCACCAACTATGGAATACTCACCTCGCCTTCAAGTTCTCGATCTCGCCCCGTTCCTCCTCGCTTCGACCCTGTTATTCCTCGCCTCTTCCTTGCTTGCGCGTAGCTCGATCTCGCCTCCTCGTACAGTCGACGACGAAACAAAGCTACTGGAATGGGATGTAAATGACGACGATGGTGATGGCGGAAGTGATGACGGTGGTTACGGCGGTGGATGATGCGGCGTAACGATGGAGATGTTGGCCTCCTGTTCGAATATGACGATGGGTGAAATGTTGAATGGTGTCGACCGTGACGGTGTTCGGTGGTGATGATGAAGATCGAAGATGATGGCGAGATGATGGTGAAGCGTGAATGACGACCGTGATGTGGTGCGAATGAGGTTGATGTGTCGGTGTCGATGATGGAGACGAGGTCGGTGAGCGGTGAATGACGATGCGGGTGTGACAGTGATGACGATGCGGATGAGATGAAATAAAGACAGAGTGGTGTGGTGTTGATGGGTTGAATGGCGAGGAGATGAATGGTGATGTCCTGGCGTGATGCGAGTGGTGATGAAAGGCATGAGATGGTCGTCTCCTCCGATGCGGGTTTGTTGATGTGGAGCAGTGGTGTGATGTTCTTGATCGAAGACGGCGAAGACGATGACGATGCAGAAGGTCGATGGCAACGGATATCGTGAAGATGGCGTGCAATCCCCCTCTGTTCGACGAAGGTGAATGGTGGTGAGGTGTGTCTGGTGTTGCGACGGCGATGGGAACCGAATGAAATGGATGCGACGGTGGAGGTGGTGATGAAGAGGCGATGAACAAGGCGGGGATGTGATGCAGTGGTAATATGTCGTGAGGATGAAGATGAATATCGGTTTCATGGTGGTGTTTTACGGTGGATGAATCGTGTAACACCCCTACCATTAATGCTGTGCTTACCGTCCAATCTCCTTACACATCAGATACACGCAGCGGATACATACTTACATAATGAGGGTGATACAATGCCGTTAGTCACCCACGTGACTAACAAGCTACTGCTACTACGTACAGCATCGGTCTGATGGACCGGAATCCCGAGTGTGACATATCTACCATACACACTCCGTATACCAATAAATGCTACAATCTTCCATTCGATACAATACTTCAAATACAATACAATATAATCTACATACCGAGTTTACTACGATCCTTATACAAGTGTACTACCTCTTCCAAGTTCATACGTACTAACTAAGAGACTACTTACTACCCGTTCCTCACAAGCTACTTGCTTCTAAATACAAGGGTGTGCCTCCGGTCTCTTACCTTGACCACATCCGCTTCGGTACCTGCACACTAAAAACGTTCCCCCTAGGGGGTCAGCTTTCGCTGCGCATGATAACCGCATACCCCGCATACTAGTGAGGGTACGCCGACCACTTGGTCGAATACATGCAGTTCATTTTCATACAAACATACATGCATACATGCTCTTATACACAATACTACAATACATTACGCAGGACATACACACATACATACACTTCATTACATACAAGAAGTACAACATAAACCATCCAATACATACTTACCTTTTTCCAAATTACACAAACACATTACATACACGATATACAATACTTGTTAGCTTCATTGGTCCACCCGGGTTAATCGGGTGGAGATTACTCTTTTACTCGTTACTCCATACATACGCATACATACTCATACTCATACTCATACATACTTACTTACTCTTACTCTTACTCATGTTAAGTCGTCGGGACCTCCCGGCCCTGGGACTACTCCGTCCCACCTCCGGGATTTACTTGACTCACCGATCCGGGATGCTACCCATTTAAGGGATTTGGGCCGCGGACCAGTTTAAGAGTCAGGAATTGCAGCCAACCTCTTGTGACTCCACATCCTCACGCGTGGCCGAAGCTATATCGGACTTCTACTCATTCCGGTTTACTCACTTAAGTTAGGAGTTAGGTAGTTAGGAATTAGCAGAAGTCATTCATACAAGCCACATAAACAATTACAATGCTCAATACTCATTTATACAATGTACAATACAATACACCAGCACGCTACAAGGTACAATTACACATCCTCATCATTCATATATTTCATGAATTATACAAACTATTGTTCAAGACAAATATCGAGAACAATGTAAACAGGCACAGGTAAGTGCAACATAGTCGATTCATGCATTTATCTTATTTAGGTGATCAAATAAGCACACAAATCGGGGTAACCAGATTAGGATACAGGGCATGAAGAAATCATACCTTTCACCATTGTACTTGTATCCCAACGTTCCTCCGGTGTTCACAATTCAAATCCTATTATATACATACAGTTGAACGATTAATCTAACTATCATTAACTTAACCCGATTACTCTTACGTTTACTAATCCATACTTACTAAGTCTTGCATTCCAATACTTGTATTTTATTTACTTACTCCTAGTTACTTAACAATGGTTTACTTACATATATATGCACATATTTATAGGTGGGTATACATATATATGTATATATATATATATAACTAATATTTAATTTAATTAAATTAATTTTTTTTTGTATGACTCGACCGAACTTGCAAGTCCGGTCGCAAGTTCGGTCCAAGTCAGTAAGGAATTACGCTGGAGAATTACAGGGCCGACCGACCTTGCAAGTCCGGTCCCAAGGTCGGTCCATTCCAGTGAGTTTCGTATGTGAAAATTTTAGCCCGACCGACCTTGCAAGTCCGGTCGCAAGGTCGGTCCATTCTAGTAGCTTACTCGACGGAAATTTTTCTGACTGACCAAACTTGCAAGTCCGGTCGCAAGTTCGGTCCATTCCAGTAGGTTGCAGACGGAAGAATTTTCTGGTCCGACCGAACTTGCAAGTCCGGTCGCAAGTTCGGTCCATTCCAGAAGCTTTCCCGTCTTTGTAAATCTGGGCTCGACCGACCTTGCAAGTTCGGTCCCAAGGTCGGTCCGGCCCAGTATTTGCATTTTTATTTCTGTTTTCAGTTCTATACTTTGCCCATTGTTTCTCCAATCTTCCTACATGTAATCCCACATGTTTAAACACTACCTAGGCCCTCCAAATTGCCTTAGTTCATCCACCAAACTCCTTACCAAATCCATCACTTCACTTACACAATTTTCCTCACTTCATTCCAGCGCTTATACCTATTTTCTTTCTTCATTGCTACAGATTTTTAAACCAACTTCTACCATCCAATACTTCCTCTACCATTGTCACTCCTAGCATCCCAAATACCTCCTCTTACCTTGCCAATTCATTTCCAAGCAATTGTACCATCTATACCCAAGTCCAACATTCATTTCCCCAATTCCTACACACTAATTTTTCCTAACTTCTCCAAGGCATTTTTACACCCTTTGCTACAAATTTTTACACTTCTTGTTTCCCATACTACAACTACCTCTTCATCACTACTAAACATATCTACCCAATCCAATATACACCTTGGTTCTCCCATTCACCAAGTCATTCCTAGATACATAATTCCTACCAAAATTTCGCCATAGTTCACCTACTTTCCTTACTTCTCCACACTCACATTTTTCATCAAATTCATTCCTAATCTAGCCACACCCATACAAGGGTCCTACCAGCACACAAAGCTATACAAACCATCACAATACATCAATACTCCATCATGCATCAATACCAATACTCATACACAATATACTTGGCTCTAAGGCCTACAATTTACTTACTAGTTCCCTAATACTCAAAACTTCATAACTCCAATACTAATACCATAGTTTAGGTTCTTTTAAATTGGTTACCCATTCCCATTACTCTAATACATTAAATCTTAACCTTAGGAGAGAGCCCTTACCTTGAGCTTACAATTCCTTCATTCCTTTTCCACTTCTCCTCTTCTCTTCCTTGTACAATTCGATTTTGTGGGGAATGGAGTTGCCAAACTCCATTCCCATCACCCAAAACATACAAAACAAGCATGATTAATATACTAACCCTTAGATTTATACTAACTCATTGGGATGTTTTAAACAAATTTCTAGGGTTTACCTTTTGAAGCTTTTAGGGGGGGTTTTAGCCCTTGGTTCAAGAAGGTATTCTCACCACCATTGGAGGGTTGAAACAAAGCTCCAAAACAAGAGGAAAAACAAGGTGAGGGAGAGGAAAATCGGTTATACCCAAGAGATGGAGAAAAGTGAGGTCTTTCATGGAGATTCTTACCTTGTTGGAAAGAGGAGACTCCAAGCTCCATAATGGTGTGCTTTCCTCTTCAAATGGGGAAAACCCATGGAGATGAAACTCATCCTTTTCGAATTTTGAAAAGAGGGAATGATAGAGGATGATGAGGGGAGTTCAAATATGTATTTTATTTTACATTTGGAGCTCAAATGGAGCTAGAGCTTGAGTTAGAAGGTGAAGTTGCCATGAGAGCTATTTGGAGAGCTCAAAAATGGGTTCCCACCAGAGGAGGAAGAAGAGAGGTTCAGGAGGGGGAGTCCACCGAGAGAGAGAGGGAAGGGAATTGGAGAGAGAATAGAAAAGTGAGGTGAGAGAGTACCCTTTTCTACTTTTTGTACCTTTGCTTTTGCTTTTTGATTTACTTATTTGTTACTTGTGTGTGTGTGAGAGAGAGGGCTGTTTATACCCATTAAAACCGGCCCCCACTGTTACACTAGCTGGAGCGTTTTTCGTCTTTTACAGAAACGCTCGTTATTTTACCCGGTTTAGGTACGGTTCACTAACCGGGCCCGTTTTCTGGAATTTTCTCGTTTCTTTATTTTTATTGACTATCAAGCTCCCATAAATGCTTAGTAATTATTATTTAATGACTTATAATTTTTACGGGTCCGTTTGACCACTTAAAGTCACGTTTTCGGGTTTTCTCGAAAAACTCGCTCTAAAGCTCTATTAGCGTTTTAATTCATTATTTGGATCCGTTTTCTTCGGGAGTTGTTCCCACATATTATTTAGGTTTTATTAAACCTTTAGAATCCATATGATACTCTAACCGAGGTCTCATACCTCCTATGGTCATTTAACGCTTATTTAGCGTTTTCCGCTTTTTAAGCGTTTCTTTTTTTCTTTTGGATTTATTTTTTTCCTTACTAGTATTAATTAGGTACCATTAGGTCCTTAAATACGTATTAGATTAATTTTAATCCCTATATTTAAGTTTGGGGTATTTCAATCTACCCCCCTTAAGAACTTTGTCCTCAAAGTTGTTCAAGGTTATATGTTTACAATGCTTACTCATTCTTACGTGTCTAATACCAAAGCCATACGTTCTTCCTCCTTACTAATCCCAAATCCGTCACTCAAGGTTCCTACATACTATACCATACCATGCCATACTACTGCACCATAATTTCTCCAATCCATATTACTATCAACCATTCGGTTCCTCATTACAAAATTTATACATACATACAATGTAAGGCTATTCCCAAAGCAATGCAATACACATACTATCCCGCAGGCACTCAGGTCATCTAGACACAGGACTCCTCTATGTCCCGCTGCCCTTGGAATAATACAACGTAATATACCACTATCTTCTCCCGTACCAGCTTCCAACAAATACTTAGTCTCCAGTCTATGGAAAATCTTTCCCTACGGCTACCTAGAAATCCTTCTAAAACATACAACTCCAGATTCCAATTTATGTTCATTACTTCTATCCTATGTGTGATTCTTGTGACCACTTGAGGGGAGCTTCAAGAATCATTCGACCCTGATGTGATCAGCATCAGTGTTGAACTATCTTTCCACCCCAATTTTTGTTCGGTTTCCCTTGATCTGATCAGGATCAAGTTCGACTTCCCACATCAGGTTCAACCAAACAAATAATTTAATTGTTTTCATTTTCTATATTTTTATTCTTTCTAGTCGTGATTACAAATCCATACATCTCCAAAGGATGGAATCCGTCCATCAATCGTCCTCACTCTACTTCCCAAATGCTTTACTCCATGGTTCAATCCTAATGCTCATTTCATCAACGTTCACTACTTCCATCCATTACTCACCATCATCTCCTATATTCTAACTAAGGAATACTACACTTATAAGATTTAGTTGACTTCAATTGTTTCAAATATTTTACTTACGATTCCACTACTCATAAACTTCATTCATCTACTATCCTCATTCATTTCGTACTACTTCTTCAAAGGTTACAATACTTGTGGAGCTCCGTCCACTACTCATTACTTTTCTTTTACTAATACTCTTACATTGGTGTTACAAGATAGATATATCCATCCCCTGGTATTTGCATGTCTAATGCCTAATTACCATAATTACAATATGAATGAGTACTTATGTTTATTTAACATAGTATCCATCATCAATTTGGTTCTCATTTGTGCTATGCACATTATGGTTTATGTGTTTTATTCACAAAACTTACATTAAGCGATTTTCGCTCTACCCCCCTTAAAAGGGATTACGCCCACGTAATCTACCATATTTTATTATTATTAAACTTTGGTTTAATCAGTCTGGGCAAATTGAAGTGTTTAGCTTCACTACCGTATACTATACAATATGCTCTGGTCAAAGGGATCTTAACCATACCAATGGTTTAGTCTTTGTACCAAGAGTTCCTATATGAGTTTATTTAACTCATATTTAATTCGATTCTAGCCTAATCGGCTTCAAGGCATTAATAGCCATTGTATTACGCTCACTAGGTACATTAATCTCCTAGCTAGGGCCCACTAGCTTCTGCTGCGTGACCCTGATAACTTGGGTTATTCACCCTTCTTGTTATCCTTAATGTGCTATACATCACCTTCTCATCCGTCTATTATGGGAATGAGGTTTACTAAACAACTGCGGTATTCTTTTACCGTGTTTGAACTCAATGGGTTTAAGATTTATAACCAGCTCTCTGGTAATCTATTGCGCATGTTATTCGTGCTTCCCCGATCATTCGTTAAGTTCCTCGGACTTATTGTCAGGCGAGGTTAAGTCACCACTTAACTGTAGTGCTTCCTCTGTTGTCACTAGCTTCTAAATTATACCAGTTCTTCTGGTTCAGCCTAAGTGTTCTTCACTTGTATGACCTTGCATTTTCTGTGCGTCGGTCCTAGTGACTTTCTTGTATCTCCTTTCACCTTATATTCCAATGGAATTCACATCTTGTGATTACTAGTGTGTTGTACACTCTTCGTGCTTCTTTGGCCTTAGGCCGTACTGTATGTTGCTAGGCTTGCTTGACTGGCTTATGCCATGTTTGTGGTGAAAGGAAAGATTTACTACGGTTTACATTCTCCATATCCCTAGCCATCTCATTAGATCATTAGCTGAACAAGTGCAATGCCAAAACACTCAGTCATACAGAGTGCAGAGGCGTAAACGCTTGGCCGTAAGTCACTTATGTGATAGGAAAGAATATTTATGTCTGTCATCTCGTACTTATACTCCGTGTCGTTATCTGGTACTTCCTCATATCGGTCGCTTGTTGCGCACCGTATTCTTACTCATTATACAACATCGCTTTTACTGTTTCTGTTACTGTGGTAGTTCCTTTTACTTAGTGACATTGTCATTGGCACCATTTCCTTATGGTGTAAATACACTAGGAGTTTCCTGTGTTTGTGTGTATGACGGTTGTCGTAGCATACGGCAATCTTATTATCTTCCCAATGTGGAGATGTCTTATTCCACTTAGGTTTTATGTGTAGGTTAACTTACCTCACATTCTATCATCATTTGTGATACAATTTACCAAGTATCTTGGTTGACCGAGGATAAAGCAATTTACCGGTTTACAAGCTCTCTTGAGCATTGGTCATTCATGGTGTGCAATGTGCACTCACATTGATTGTTTTTGACAATTATTGTCCTCCCAAAGTTGAGCATTGGTTATAGGCTCTAGCTGTGCGGTTTTATTCTTGTATGTACATCATCGGGACATCCCATGAAGCTTCAAGGGTTTTCTGGTCCCGTTCTCCAATTGAAGAGTACTCTGTCATTGATAATGAAAGTTCTTGTTGAGGGGTTTGTCTCCACTCATAGGTCTAATGACAAGGTTTGCTATGTTGGTGTTTACACAATGGTCCACCACATGTTTGGGTGCATATGGAGTATGCTTACTCCGTTAAGTCGTAATGGTTTGGAAGTCTCATTTCCTTATTTCATCACTCCTTGGCAATATCTATTGCGTAGTTTTATCGTTATAGTAGATGGAAGCCTTTTCTAAGGTTCACATCATCACCGCATTGGTGGTCTTTGGTTAACGAGGGGTACCTTCCCTTGGGTTTCTCGTAGTGTCCAAGTATGGACTAGGCCAATGTTGGCATTATCATGATTCTTATGCCTCTGTGCTACCATTGCTACAGAAGGCATGGCGGTAATTAAGAACTTCGTCAACTGTATACTAGGCTGATGCTCTAGTGACAGTGACATTGAGTTGGCCATTACTCCGAGCCACTCGGGTGTTGGGTTTGAATTGATGGTCCAGTTGTTGATTTCTTGTCGTATGAGGCAATATCCCTTGCAGGTCTTGTTAACAATTGGTGCCGGTTTTGCAACCGTTTGAGTTTATATAACGTATTTGGTTCACGGCTTCTGAGCCTTATTGCTGCGAGCTATGGTCCTTGCAAGCTGCTTGTACATGTTTCCACTCCATGTATACCCCATAGGTTGGAGGTATTGCTGGACTCCGTGGTAAGTCGTGACATCACGCTTCCGTTCATAGGAGGTCCTTTAGGCAATTTGATGCTAATCTGTGCCTTCTAGTAGTTGAGGGTATTTCCTGTTAAGTGAAATCCCTTTGGTATTTAACCGAATGTCCGTTCTAGCTCCCGTGCTCTTATCATAACGCTTGTTCGACTATTGTTAACTCAGACACTCTTCACGGATTGCTCTTGAGTGCTGTTAGTTTATGCCGTTACATCCGGCTAACGTTTATGATATGTTGTCCACTGTACCGTCTGGTGGCATCGTACTTGAGTCGTCCTTTTTTTTGGGTTATAACGTCTCCCGTTCTTGGGTAGACTGTTTACACTTGCTCCTAGTGCTTAAGACTAGGTTTGACATCCCCTTCAATGATGGATTATACTTGTGGTAATTTTGGGGTTGCTCTTGGGAACTCCGCCCCGTTTATGGAGCGTTGTTAGGTTCACGTTAGGCATTCACCATACTGTGTTTAGGCTGGGCATTCCATCCAGCTGTCAGGTAGTTGCTTGGATTATTTGAGACATATTCAATGTGTATACTTACTAGTATGTGCTCTTTGCACTTCCTAGTTCTTATTCCTCATCTTCAGATGGCTTCCCTGGGTTCCTTGATACTTGATCGTCTGAGGTATCCCGCTGTTCTGATTTGAACTCACTCATGGTCCGTAGAACGGAGTTGACTACTTCCCGTGCGTCGCACACTACATGTATACATACGTGCGGTACCATGTTGATACGTTACCACTTACCCAACTATATGTCGGGCCCGCAAGCTCCTTCGGAGTGCGGTTGTCCCACATCCCGTAACGGGTACACTCGTAGTGTTCGTCACACGCCTAGGTGAAGTATTCTGTTGCCAACTCCTCTTGTATCATTCTATGATACTCACCGTAATCATGTTGGTTCAGTTTTTAAAATCCAAGGGTTTAAAAGAAGGTTTGTGGTTTTGAAAGAAAGCTTGGTTTGAAAACTATGGTTCGGTGTTAAAAGAAGTTCTTCATGGCATCGCCATGTTCGAAATCTTGACCAAGTCCAGCTTCTCGCTGAATGGTATGTTCTAAATACAGTGGTTGGGCCGTTAGGCCTTTCCAAGGTTCCATTCCTTCAGTTTCAGGATTTGTGATCCCATAGTTGCTTCATTGTAGTCACGGTACATTACTATGTACCTGTGGTGTGTTAGAGCTTCTTTACGTATCTCTGTCCTTACTGCACTTGCCGTGGCAAGTGCGTGGTACTGGTAGTTTTTGGGTAATCCTATACCAATCTTGGTAGGGTTTCCGCTTGCATTTGGTAGTCTTGTCGACTCTTCCTTTGATCTTATTGATCTACAATTGGTATACTCGATCCCTTAGGTAGCTTCTTGGTGGTCTAGACGTGGCTGTCGTAGATCTGGGTACTTCTCCAATCCTTGGAGATTCCCACTCTATTTGGTTTAGTGTCGTTCCTGTGGCTCGTTCCCATACATCTGTGGTGGTTACTGAGCCTTCCTTGTTTAGGCGCTACTCTTGTAGTCCTATTGGATTATATCTCATGGTTGTTCTTGTAATTGTCTGAGCTATATTGGCCAGGTATTGCAACCTTAATGGTGTCGTAATTCTGGAGTTAACCGCTTCTGACTATGTCCTTAGTCAGCTAGCATACCGTTGGTGGTATTATTCAAGTATTACTATCCCGTAGACTTGTGTCTCGGGTTCCGTTGCTGCTCCCTTTTCCATTCTGTTGCACGGTTAGTGCTTCTGTCCTGCTGTTGGTTGACTAGCTAGGTTTCACGACTGCTAAGCACGTCGCCCCATGCTGTTGTAAGTTGTAGCCTCCTCGTGGTTGGAGTGCTCATCCTACCGCTATTAAGTGCGGGTGTTGTGGTTCAACCGGGATCCATCTCCGGGACTTTCAGTTCTTGGAATTTACTACGTGTCAGGTTCTTGTTACTGTGTGATTGCTTCACAACTGCCAGATCGGGTTTCCCCGAGTATGAGAAGACTTTTCTTCTCTCTGGCGTCCTTTCCCAAGTTACACAGTGGGGTTGGCGGCGGGCGGGACTGGTATTGTAGGTATCCGGTACTCACCGGTAGTTCCTAACTAGCATATCTCTAATGCTAACACTCAGCCCTTAGCCCTAAGCTTCTAATTCCTAACTCGGTATTCCTAAACTCGGTATTTCCAGTCATCAGAGCGATACTTCGCTCTGATACCACTTTTTGTAACACCCCTACCATTAATGCTGTGCTTACCGTCCAATCTCCTTACACATCAGATACACGCAGCGGATACATACTTACATAATGAGGGTGATACAATGCCGTTAGTCACCCACGTGACTAACAAGGCTACTGCTACTACGTACAGCATCGGTCTGATGGACCGGATCCCGAGTGTGACATATCTACCATACACACTCCGTATACCAATAAATGCTACAATCTTCCATTCGATACAATACTTCAAATACAATACAATATAATCTACATACCGAGTTTACTACGATCCTTATACAAGTATACTACCTCTTCCAAGTTCATACGTACTCACTAAGAGACTACTTACTACCCGTTCCTCACAAGCTACTTGCTTCTAAATACAAGGGTGTGCCTCCGGTCTCTTACCTTGACCACATCCGCTTCGGTACCTGCACACTAAAAACGTTCCCCCTAGGGGGTCAGCTTTCGCTGCGCATGATAACCGCATACCCCGCGTACTAGTGAGGGTACGCCGACCACTTGGTCGAATACATGCAGTTCATTTTCATACAAACATACATGCATACATGCTCTTATACACAATACTACAATACATTACGCAGGACATACACACATACATACACTTCATTACATACAAGAAGTACAACATAAACCATCCAATACATACTTACCTTTTTCCAAATTACACATACACATTACATACACGATATACAATACTTGTTAGCTTCATTGGTCCACCCGGGTTAATCGGGTGGAGATTACTCTTTTACTCGTTACTCCATACATACGCATACATACTCATACATACTTACTTACTCTTACTGTTACTCATGTTAAGTCGTCGGGACCTCGGCCCTGGGGACTACTCCGTCCCACCTCCGGGATTTACTTGACTCACCGATCCGGGATGCTACCCATTTAAGGGATTTGGGCCGCGGACCAGTTTAAGAGTCAGGAATTGCAGCCAACCTCTTATGACTCCGCATCCTCACGCGTGGCCGAAGCTATATCGGACTTCTACTCATTCCGGTTTACTCACTTAAGTTAGGAGTTAGGTAGTTAGGAATTAGCAGAAGTCATTCATACAAGCCACATAAACAATTACAATGCTCAATACTCATTTATACAATGTACAATACAATACACCAGCACGCTACAAGGTACAATTACACATCCTCATCATTCATATATTTCATGAATTATACAAACTATTGTTCAAGACAAATATTGAGAACAATGTAAACAGGCACAGGTAAGTGCAACATAGTCCGATTCATGCATTTATCTTATTTAGGTGATCAAATAAGCACACAAATCGGGGTAACCAGATTAGGATACAGGGCATGAAGAAATCATACCTTTCACCGTTGTACTTGTATCCCAACGTTCCTCCGGTGTTCACAATTCAAATCCTATTATATACATACAGTTGAATGATTAATCTAACTATCATTAACTTAACCCGATTACTCTTACATTTACTAATCCATACTTACTAAGTCTTGCATTCCAATACTTGTATTTTATTTACTTACTCCTAGTTACTTAACAATGGTTTACTTACATATATATGCACATATGTATAGGTGGGTATACACATATATGTATATATATATATAACTAATATTTAATTTAATTAAATTATTTTTTTTTTGTATGACTCGACCGAACTTGCAAGTCCGGTCGCAAGTTCGGTCCAAGTCAGTAAGGAATTACGCTGGAGAATTACAGGGCCTACCGACCTTGCAAGTCCGGTCTCAAGGTCGGTCCATTCCAGTGAGTTTCATATGTGAAAATTTTAGCCCGACCGACCTTGCAAGTCCGGTCGCAAGGTCGGTCCATTCCAGTAGCTTACTCGACGGAAATTTTTCTGGCCGACCGAACTTGCAAGTCCGGTCGCAAGTTCGGTCCATTCCAGTAGGTTGCAGACGGAAGAATTTTCTGGTCCGACCGAACTTGCAAGTCCGGTCGCAAGTTCGGTCCATTCAGAAGCTTTCCCGTCTTTGTAAATCTGGGCTCGACCGACCTTGCAAGTTCGGTCCCAAGGTCGGTCCGGCCCAGTATTTGCATTTTTATTTCTGTTTTCAGTTCTATACTTTGCCCATTGTTTCTCCAATCTTCCTACATGTAATCCCACATGTTTAACACTACCTAGGCCCTCCAAATGCCTTAGTTCATCCACCAAACCCTTACCAAACCATCACTTCACTTACACAATTTTCCTCACTTCATTCCAGCACTTATACCTATTTTCTTTCTTCATTGCTACAGATTTTTAAACCAACTTCTACCATCCAATACTTCCTCTACCATGTCACTCCTAGCATCCCAAATACCTCCTCTTACCTGCCAATTCATTTCCAAGCAATTGTACCATCTATACCCAAGTCCAACATTCATTTCCAATTCCTACACACTAATTTTTCCTAACTTCTCCAAGGCATTTTTACACCTTTGCTACAATTTTTACACTTCTTGTTTCCCATACTACAACTACCTCTTCATCACTACTAAACATATCTACCCAATCCAATATACACCTTGGTTCTCCCATTCACCAAGTCATTCCTAGATACATAATTCCTACCAAAATTTCGCCATAGTTCACCTACTTTCCTTACTTCTCCACACTCACATTTTTCATCAAATTCATTCCTAATCTAGCCACACCCATACAAGGGTCCTACCAGCACACAAAGCTATACAAACCATCACAATACATCAATACTCCATCATGCATCAATACCAATACTCATTCACAATATACTTGGCTCTAAGGCCTACAATTTACTTACTAGTTCCCTAATACTCAAAACTTCATAACTCCAATACTAATACCATAGTTTAGGTTCTTTTAAATTGGTTACCCATTCCCATTACTCTAATACATTAAATCTTAACCTTAGGAGAGAGCCCTTACCTTGAGCTTACAATTCCTTCATTCCTTTTCCACTTCTCCTCTTCTCTTCCTTGTACAATTCGATTTTGTGGGGAATGGAGTTGCCAAACTCCATTCCCATCACCCAAAGCATACAAAACAAGCATGATTAATATACTAACCCTTAGATTTATACTAACTCATTGGGATGTTTTAAACAAATTTCTAGGGTTTACCTTTTGAAGCTTTTAGGAGGGGTTTTAGCCCTTGGTTCAAGAAGGTGTTCTCACCACCATTGGAGGGTTGAAACAAAGCTCCAAAACAAGAGGAAAAACAAGGTGAGGGAGAGGAAAATCGGTTATACCCAAGAGATGGAGAAAAGTGAGGTCTTTCATGGAGATTCTTACCTTGTTGGAAAGAGGAGACTCCAAGCTCCATAATGGTGTGCTTTCCTCTTCAAATGGGGAAAACCCATGGAGATGAAACTCATCCTTTTCGAATTTTGAAAAGAGGGAATGATAGAGGATGATGAGGGGAGTTCAAATATGTATTTTATTTTACATTTGGAGCTCAAATGGAGCTAGAGCTTGAGGTAGAAGGTGGAGTTGCCATGAGAGCTATTTGGAGAGCTCAAAAATCGGTTCCCACCAGAGGAGGAAGAAGAGAGGTTCAGGAGGGGGAGTCCACCGAGAGAGAGAGGGAAGGGAATTGGAGAGAGAATAGAAAAGTGAGGTGGGAGAGTACCCTTTTCTACTTTTTGTACTTTTGCTTTTGCTTTTTGATTTACTTATTTGTTACTTGTGTGTGTGTGAGAGAGGGCTGTTTATACCCATTAAAACCGGCCCCCACTGCTACACTAGCTGGAGCGTTTTTCGTCTTTTACAGAAACGCTCGTTATTTTACCCGGTTTAGGTACAGTTCACTAACCGGGCCCGTTTTCTGGAATTTTCTCGTTTCTTTATTTTTATTGACTATTAAGCTCCCATAAATGCTTAGTAATTATTATTTAATGGCTTATAATTTTTACGGGTCCGTTTGACCACTTAAAGTCACGTTTTCGGGTTTTCTCGAAAAACACGCTCTAAAGCTCTATTAGCGTTTTAATTCATTATTTGGATCCGTTTTCTTCGGGAGTTGTTCCCACATATTATTTAGGTTTTATTAAACCTTTAGAATCCATATGATACTCTAACCGAGGTCTCATACCTCCTATGGTCATTTAACGTTTATTTAGTGTTTTCCGCTTTTTAAGCGTTTCTTTATTTCTTTTGGATTTATTTTTTTCCTTACTAGTATTAATTAGGTACCATTAGGTCCTTAAATACGTATTAGATTAATTTTAATCCCTATATTTAAGTTCGGGGTATTTCAAATCATGAATGTGGAGTCGATGTCGATGGAGTGATTGTGAAGCGATGGAATGCTGGGTTAATGGCGGTGAAGGTGGGATGATGGTGGTGGTGAATCGGTGGTGAGATGGATGTGATGGGATGAGGATGATGGATCGTGCGAGTGGTGGTCTCCGATGATTTGTGAGTGAAGGTCGTGAGTGGTGAATGAGGCGCGGGTCTGTGATGGCGGTAAATGACGATGGTGGTGAAGTCGAAGATGGGTGCGGGTGAGAATGATGAAGCCGGTGAGGATGATGAAGCGGGTGAAAATGGTGGTCGATGGTGAGTTTCGATCCTCGAATGGCGATGGGTGAAGGTCGTTAAATGAAGCTGCTGCCCCCTCTCTGTTTTCCAGTAACGACAAATCTCCATAGCATGGGTTTATCATATTATATTTCTCATAGAGTAGTGTCTGCGCCTCCTAGTTTGTCGGCCTAGAAGATATCAACCGTGATGCATTACTATGATATATATATATATATCATCTTTTGATGTGTATATAATCCTTATAAGAAAATCCATGCATTTCTAAATTATTTTATGCATTTGAACATAAAATGTATCAATTCACATCAAAGCATAAATATAAGGAAAAGTATATGATAAGTGAGAAATATGACATGAATAGTTATGAAAATAGGAAGAATTAAAGCTCTAAAAATATATATATTTCGCACTCATCAGTGTGTCATCCGGTGTGTTATCAATCGGTGAGTCATCAATCGGTGTGTCAGTAGGTGTGTCGGAAGGTGGAGAGTAGTGCTGAACAACAGGCTAAGAAGCAGGGACTACAGTGAACCCCAGCTGAGCATGGGGATGGGTGTCAAAGTACGGGGTCCCCATTGGTGCTCATCTTGAGACAGTGTGAGAACGAGTAAGTCGTTGAGCACCTGACTGAGACCCATCGCATGATCCAGCAACATCTGCAGCTTGATGAGAATCTCTCGATGCAGATGATGAACTACCTCTATCAAGCTTTCTAGCGAACGACCACCCACATTTAAAGAAGCCTCTACCACCTATCATCACTATGAAGAGCCAGTACAAACTTATGATAGAGAGCTAGAGGATGTCATAGGCAGACTCATTGTTTGTTTCTGAAATACCCGTGAATTTTGAATTATGATATATATATATATAATATAGTCGGAATAAGTAAGTCAGTCGTTATGTGGAAATGAATATTAGAGGCCCAGGGAAGTCGATAAAAATATCTTATCTTTATTCTTTCTCTAAATTGATATAATACTAAAGTATGTTATACCTTCTTTATCTTTCCGAAATTACTGATTATAATTTGATATGAAGTCTAGTTTCTATCTTAAGGGGATTATTAGTATGTATTTAACTATTTATTATTTCTTAAATAAATCTTTTTCCCTAAAAGATAATTACAAACATCTCTCATCATGTTACCGTGGCTGAATAGTATTCTTTATTTTTATTAGTAAGACATTCATACTCTCCTAGTTAGTTAGGTAGCAAAATGTAATTTCCCTTCGAATTACTAATAGCATTAATTATTGTTTTCCGTCCTATAGTATTCGCAACGCTAAATATTCTTATTTTGTATAATTTACAACACTAATTATTTTACCTCTTAAATTAATTACAACATCTTCCTAACTCTAAGAGTTCAAGTCTGGTTTACTTCTTTAAAATTAATTAAATGTTGGTAAAATCCTTGTTTCTCTCCCGATTAATTCAATATTATTATTCTAGCTCTTTCTAACGTAACAATATTCCTTGTTTTTGAATTAATGATTCTCTTCTATTTATTTTCTCTCATTCTAAAATAATAATTTAAATTCCTCTTTAGATATTTTATACTCATCTTTATCTTTACGCAACGGCAATCGCTTATTTCTCATCTACTTCAATTAATCATTTGAATTACTATCTATTTCTTTTAACAAAATATTTTCTAAATGATTTATTTACAACTCTTGAATTATTTACAATGTTAATCTAATTATCTTCTCTCCTCTTAAATGAACTACAAAACTGCTTTATTCAATATCTCTCCTTTCTAAATTACTAGTGATATTCTATTTAAATCCTGACTTTTCGTCATTCTCTTCTTCCTCGTCACGATGGTCCACAACTACAATATTCTCGTTTCTTCTCCCCTAAACTCCCAACTCACGTTCTACTTTCAGCCATTGTCAAACCTCTTCCTTGGTGCCAATTAGAACTTCAACGGGTAAAGTCTACTACTTAGATGATATACTAATTTTGGTTGTAATTCGTAGTTTCTGATTGTGGGTTATTATAATTTAGACACCGTTGTCGATGGCGAACGCTTCCTGTAGTGTTGATGAATTGTCGAACTTGAGTCACAAGAATAATCAGGTAACATCTGTGCTCATTGATTGGATTTTGGTGTGGATTGTTTTTCTGTCACAAAATGTTTTTGAGAAACTTTGTTGAAGATTTGGTTAATGGGATGGAGGTTTCTTCACGTGTTGTAAAGTTGTGGTATTCTGGAAATTGGAATCGGTTTTTTTTCTGGGAGTTCTTCACTGGATTTAATTATTTGGAGTTCTTGGTGCTCCCTAATTCACCATGTTGGTTCTCCGCACCCTGAGCATGAATTATTTACACTGATTTATATATATTTTGCGCTGCATACAATGACTGCAGTTAAGCTCTATAATCTACTCTATGAACTGATGATTCATAGGGGGTGTGCATATTTAAGGCCTTAGGGTGAGGGTATTTGGTATTTCAGTCCGTTTGTGACTATCTAGTTATTCTGGTGATTATTCCTGTTGAAGACTCCCCACTGGATTGAGATTGTTACGCTGAAAATAATTTTAGTTCTGGTTATCAGTTTATTATATCAATTTATTCAACATACTAAAGTTGTTTTTCAAAATGTATTTTACATAATGAGATGGAGTGTACTCATTTTCACTGATTTGCGCGGTCCCTTTGTGTTTTTGTACATTATTTTCTAATCGCGTGTAATGGCTGTTGATTTGGGGACTGGGAATGCGCTACCACATAGATTAGGAAGATTAGAATTGTTAAGACAATAATTTAGGTTACAATGGTTATTTTGCAACATTGGAGCTTCTGTGTATTTTGGAACTACAATGTTTAATCAGTTGTTTTGATGGTGTTGTTGGATTTTTAGCCTGAGCACTCAAAGGTTTGAGTGTGGCGGTAGCACCTTGGATTTGAAGTGATTTCCGTTGTGTTTTTGGTAATATCTCTACATTATTATAAAGCATTTACAATCTTATGGGTTTTCCTCTTAATTCTAGTCATTTTCGATTGTTACATACTTCTGGTTACATTTTTAAATTCGAGTTTTAGGACATGTCCGAACGTCCGTCCGGACTTCAATGTTCGGACAGGCCCCGACAATGTTTTAAATTTTTCAATATTTGAGTATGTCCGAACATCTGTCCGAACTTCACTGTTCGGACAGCATGCGAGGACAAAACCCAACTTGATGTTCGGAAATAAGTTCGGACAAAGTTTGTCTTATTGATTTAGGACTCGTTTGGAGTCCGTTTTTGATACCATTTGTGGTGTTGGATTCGTATCGACACACTCTTTCTTTTAAGGCAAATCCAGGGTGTTATAAGATGGTATCAGATCATGATTTTCGAAATAAGATAAGAATTGGTTGAAAATGATTAAAATTTAGAATAAGTCGTCTTTGGGGGAATTGCATGTTGGAAATGAGGTTGAGAGAGAAACTCAACACCAAAAGAATGCGAGAGAAAAGAGTTTGAATGAGGAAGATAGGAAATGGAGAAGATTATGCATAAAGCCTTTTTTTATTGATCTTGTGTTGGTCTTGTGTACATACAAGCCTAGGCCTAACCACATATATATATATACAGCTTGGAGATACATAAGGATTACAGAAAATAAGAACCAAATATAAGCTATCTTAATTGAATAGAATCTGAAATCAAAACTACCATTAATAAATAAGGAAATAATCTAGGCTATCCTAAAAGATGATATTACATATGTACATGGACTAAAATAAATGTGCTTTCCAAAATAAATTATACAGTCTAATACCCCCCCTCAAGCCGTAGGGAAGCTAGATTGCCAAGGCTTGTGCGCTGTGCATCATGAATGCCTAACTGGGGTAATTGAGTATGATATCGTGTGCCGGGGAGCACCTTGGTCATCATGTCAGCGAGTTGACTGCTAGAAGGAGTGTAAACGATATCAACCAAGCCTTGTTGTATTTTGTCACGCACGAAATGACAATCAATTTCAATGTGTTTCGTGCGTTCGTGAAAGACCGGGTTACGTCCAATGTGGATGGCTGACTGGTTGTCACACTTTACTGGTATAGGTCTAATATGAGTGACGCCTAACTCATTCAAAAGACGTGTCAGCCATGTAAGCTCTGCGGTCACGCGACGTAAAGAGCGATATTCAGCCTCAGCACTGAAAAGGGAGACAGAACCTTGCTTCTTAGTCTTCCATGAAATGGGACTGCTCCCTAGGAAGATGTAATACCCAGATACTGACTTCCTTGTGTTTGGGCAGGCGGCCCAGTCGGAATCACAGTATGCAATCAAATCAAGTGTTGTAACAGTATCTCGCGTAAGAACTATGCCATAGTTTAATGTTCCCTTGATATAGCAGAGAGTATGGAGGGCGGCATGCATATGGACATCACTTGGTTTCTGCATGAACTGACTAAGGACTTGTACAGTAAAGCTGATATCAGGTCGTGTGTTGGATAGGTAGTTTAGCTTGCCCACCAAACGCCGGTAAATAGTAGGATCATCTAAGGGCGTACCATCGGTATGTAGAAGTGGTTTGCCCACTACCATAGGTCCCGCGGTTGTTTTCTTAGTCTCACAATCGAATTCCTTGAGAAGATCTATACAAAACTTGCGTTGGGAGAGAACAAGTCCTCGTGAAGTAGGGAGAAACTCTATGCCCAAGAAATAATGTAATGTGCCTAGGTCCTTAATTTTGAAGTTTTTATCTAAAGCGCACTTGAGGCAATCAATGTTTCTTTGATTGTTGCCAGCAACAAGCATATCATCCACATATAGCCACAAATAAATAATTATCTTCACTATTCTTAGAAAACAAAGATTAATAATTTTTAGATTGAGAGAAACCAAGGGTGTGGAGGAAATAGGCTAGTTTGGAAAACCACTGTCGAGATGCCTGTTTCAGGCCATATAAAGATTTCTTCAAAATACATGCCTTGTTGGTTCCCTAAACCTCAAGGCCCGGTGGTATCTTCATGTAAACTTCCTCATCAAGATCGCCATACAAGAAGGCATAATTGACGTCAAGCTGATTGATTATCCAACCATGACACAAAGCAACAACAATTAGAGCACGTATGGTGGTCATTTTAACCACCGGTGAAAATGTTTCATGGTAGTCAAGACCATGACGCTGCGTAAATCCCTTAGCCACTAATCGTGCCTTGTACCTTTCTAACGTGCCCTCAGATTTTAATTTAATGCGGTAAACCCATTTGCAACCTACAAGTTTCTTACCCTTAGGGAGGGTGACAATGCTCTATGTGTTGTTATCTTCCAAAGCTCGAATTTCCCTTTGCATAGCTTCATTCCAATGTGCAGAGAGGATGGCCTCTTTGTAAATTGAAGGTTCACTTTCATGCACATTGTGAGCAACTGAAACGAAAGCTTTTGATGGACTCAGTTGAGCATCAGTCAAACTTGTATAACCCGAGAGAAGGTTCAGGCTTGTTTCACAACGATATACTCTATCGTCAAGTATTTCTTGAAATGCAGTGTTGCAAATATAATCTGCTAAATAATTTGGTTTATGAGGAACTCTACTGGACCGGCGTAAGTTTGCTGGAACATCGCTAGATGAGGATTGTTCCTCTGATTGGGCCGGTGAGAAATCCAAATGTGCTGGCAAGACATCCAAATGGGCCGGTATATTATCCGTTTCACTGGATAGAGTATTGCATGAAACGCTCAAAGATGGCATGCCGTCTTGGGCTGGTAAAGAATGGGGTCCATGCATATATGGGTTTGTAACATGGAGCATTTGTGGCAAATCATTATCATAAGAAACAGGTACTTGAGAATGAGAGGATTCATCGTACGCGACATTAGTTTGCTTGATTGAAGATCTGAATGGAAACTCTTGAGTATGAAACTTCACATCCCTACACACTTCAACCATGTTAGTGTCTAAACATAGAATTTTATGCCCCTTTTTCCTTGGGTCAATTCCTAAATATACGCAAGATTGAACCCTGTGACTGAATTTCCCTGTTTTAATGTCGACAATGGTTTTATAACAAAGGCATCCGAATGGTTTAATAATCGCATAATTGGGTTTCACTTGGTATAGATATTCAAAAGGCGTTTTCCCATGCAAGGCTTTGGTAGGCAGTTGATTAACTAAAAAGGTGGCATATAATATGCATTCTCCCCAATAATCAAATGGCACACTAGATTGGTAAAATAATGCTCTAGCTATTTCAAGTAAATATTTGTGTTTTCTGTCAACCACTGCATTTTGTTGTGGCGTGTACACACATGTTGTCTGATGAATTATCCCCTCTTGAGCAAATAATTTTTTGCCTTCATTAGAAATGCCTAATTCATTGGCGTTGTCGGATCGTACAACTTTTACCGTGGCTTCAAATTGTCGTGTAACCATTTTAATGAAACTAACTACAGCTTGCCAAGCATCACTCTTCTGTTTAAATAGATGAACCCAAGTAGTTCTAGTGTAGTCATCAACGAAACATACAAAATATCTATACCCGTTATAGGTGGTCGCCCTAAATGGACCCCAGACATCAATGTGAAGCATTTCAAAAGCATGTTTTGTTTTGATTTCAGAATTTGAAAATGGAAGACGTGCTCTAGACTTATAACAAACATCTCATGCATATTCAGAAGAAAAATCATTGTTCTTAAGAAGGCCCATTCGTACAAGTTTGTGATATGGCACATGGCCCAACCGTACATGTAAGTCTCTTGCTTGTGAGTTCATTACATAAACAAAACCTAAGCTATGGTCTTTAACTGGTGCGTTAGGCCCAAAGCATTTTGCCACGCTATGTGTATCCAAAAGATAAAGCCCACCATCGCACAAGCCAGTTTTCTCAATTGTCCCCGACAAACGGTCCTGGGCAAAGCAATGATTAGCGGTAAATGTTAGGCTACATCTAAACTGCTCTGTTAATTTCTAAACTTGAGCCAAATTAAACATGAAATCGGGAATATATAAGACTTCCCATAACCACACATCTTGAGCAATTCGAATATCACCAGTTCGTGGCCTACCATTAGGAAGAATCACAGTTCGCTTGTATCCTAAATTTATCCAATTTTCAAACACGGTGTGAGCTCCGAACATATGGTCCGTTGCTCCAGAGTCTAAGATCCATTTGCCAGATAAATTGTCTTCAGTTTGTTTACTCATAAAGCACAGATTGAAAATGCAAGGTTGATAAATTATACCTGAAAAATTACAGTGACTCGCGTCTTCTGATTTTGAGACTTGGTTGTTGCTTGCCTTGATCAAATCAGCAATCTGCTGTAATTGCCGTGCTGAAAAGCCATTATTGGTGACAGTTCTTTCTTCAATTGATTGTTCTGAGCCACCGACTAAATTTGCATAACCCTTCTTCTTTTTGGCGAGAACCTTTTCTCTGCCATGTAACTGGTAGCATTCTGCGACTATATGCCCACTTCTCTTGCAATGTGAACATTTCTGTCTTTGGTAGCATTTATCAATGTTGTGACCTTGTTTCTTGCAAAAGGTACAAGAAATCTTCTTCCGTTCAAAACCTTCCCCCTTTATAAAGTTAGGGTTTCTAGCATTCGCACCACTTTTATTTATACCGGTTCTTGAAGCACCAGAATAGAAACTCATCCCATCTTCTTTTCTATTTCGCCCTCCCCATTGCTTTTCATCATGTATAACCAATGAGAATGCTTGCTCAAGATCTAGCGTTGGTTGCATTGCCAGTATCTGCCCTCTGATAGAAACAAACTTAGAGTTTAAGCCCATCAAAAAAATGGATTAGTTTTTCTTCTTCTCGCCGTTGCTTGGTAGTTTCCTTCGCTTCACAAGTACAGCCGCCACACACACAGACAACTTGAGGACGGGCAAGCCCTAATTCGCCCCAAATTAGTTTGAGTTTCGTATAATAATCAATTACAGAATCGTCACCTTGTCTCAATTCGTGCAAATCCTGGCGGAGACTGTGGATAGATGTGAGGTTTTCTTGTTCGAATCACTTACACAAGATATCCCAAACCTCCTTTGGATTATCAGAGTACATTACACTTTGCGCCAGTTTTGGATCAATGGAATTCGCCAGACAAGAAACGACGAGAGAGTTAGAGCGCTCCCAACCCGAGAGGCGTATAGGGTCTGCATCGCTAGGTTTTTTGATACTCATTGATGAACCCGTGTTTATTCTTGGCTTTAAGAGCCATCATCATTCCCCATTTCCAACCCTGGAATTCGGTACCGTTGAATTTTGGTACCAAGGTTACACCGGGTTGTTCAGACGCATGGACATACAGCGGGTCATTGGCGTCAATGCTGGTGTTGCCGGAGGGAGCGCTCTGCTCCGGTTTCGTCATCAGTCATCTTGCGCGCAAATGGAGAGTTGACGAAAGGTTATGTGCTCTCCTGGAGCTCTGGTACCATGTTGGAAAGGAGGTCGAGAGAGAAACTCAACACCAAAAGAACGTGAGAAAAAAGAGTTTGAACGAGGAAGACAGGAAATGGAGAAGATTATGCATAAAGCCTTTTTTTTATTGATTTTGTGTTGATCTTGTGTACATACAAGCCTAGGCCTAATCACATATATATACAGCTTGGAGATACATAAGGATTATAGAAAATAAGAAACAAATATAAGCTATCTTAATTGATAAGAATCTTAAATCTAAACTACCTTTAATAAATAAGGAAATAATCTAGACTATCCTAAAAGATGGTATTACATATGTACATGGACTAAAATAAATGTGCTTTCCAAAATAAATTATCCAGTCTTGAAATATCCCAAACTAATAAAACATGGATTAAACATCTAATCACATTAATTAAGGCCTAAACATGCCTTAAAAGTCAATTGAGAACAACAATGGTCAACACAAAGCAAGATATTGCACCCTTTGACTGTTTAGGGTAAATACATACCCAAATGAACTTCTTAGGACCTAAAACTTTGTCCTAAGCATATTAACACATAAAGTAACATACTAAAATCATTGGAAAACACTCCAACACAAATAACAAGCATTTACATGCTTCAAGGTCAAGTAGGGCAAAAATGTGCTCTAAGAAACCTTAATGGTCTTATGACCTCTATTTGATATAAAATTTGGTTCCTAAGATCAATTATCATGTAAGGAACACAATGAAACCGTTCTCAAAGAAAAATAAGCTCAGAAACACCTTGTGACACAAAATGTGCACTAAAACACCTTAAAGCACGTTTTTGTGTATGAGCTCTAAGATATTGACTTTTTGTCACTTTAAAGACTATATTACATTCTTTATATAATTAATGTAACATGATAGACTATATTATAAAGTCTAAATCAAAGTTTAAAAATAAAATCAAAATGGGTGATTTTGGGTGAATAGTACCCAAAATAACATTTAATTACTTAACTTTAATCATGGTCAAATGTCATCTATTGACCAAACCACCCATTGCCGACCTCTTTAGGCTGTCATACCCACCCATTAAGCAACCTAAAATATCTACCAATGAGTCATCTATGACTATTTACTAAAGTAAGTAAACTTTACCTTATAAGCTTAATTCTTTCTCTTTCCTCTCATTACCTTCTTCTTAGCCGATTTATTCAAGCTCCACTCTTTATTTTGCTTCTCCAAAACCATAAGAACATACCAAGTTCAGAGGAGAACACCAATTGATCTAGGTAAGCTTGTAAAGCCATTTTATGTTCATTCTCTTCACTTTTCTTTCCTCTTTCCATGGAGCTAAGCATCAACCATTTCCATCCATGTTTCTAGCTTGTTTTGGAGGTTAAAAATAGGGTTATTCTCGGCTGTGACAAGGGAAGAAGGAGGGAAGTTCTAATCTTGATCTTTTAAGGTAAAAATGTGCTTTAAGCACTTATATCTTTATTCCTTTCATTACCGGTTGGAAAACCTGATTTCTTAGGCTTATAATCTTCTTATTAACATGCTTATTCAGTTGGAATATCAAGAGCTTCAAGGAATAGCCAAATCCATGCCAAAAACACCATTTTGGCATTTTAATCAAGGTTAAAAGTAGCCACCTTCTTAGCTGATTTATTCCGGTTTTAAAGCTTGATTTAGGAGACCTTTTGATGCTCTTGTTCTTCTGTAAAAACAGGCCGAGGAACATCTTTGGTTGTCTTGGTATTCTAAGGTAAATTTTACCTTGAAAATATACATTAAACACTTCCTATGGTTAGCTCTTGTTTGGAGACTGATCATGCCTTAATTTCTGTTTGAAAACATGTAAAAGAAGCTGTGGAAAAACTATCCTAAGCTAGCCGTGGCCAAACAAGGCCTAAACTTGGCAAAAATAAGGTATAAATAACTTAAATCTTCACTTGGTATATTAATATGTGCTTATACATATGTTTATATATATGCCGTGAGTGAACATGGTATAAAAGGTCTTATTTTGACCTTAGGTGGTTAAGTAATGGTTTAGTAAATTTATATAAGTAATTAATTAACATAATTGTCAAATTTAAGACATTATGTGGAAAATTGGTAAATATGGAAAACTATATGGTAAAACCGAGAGTTTAATGCATTTTTGGGCATTTATGTGTAATTTATTTTATAAGCTAATGTTTGTAATAAGGCCATGTACTTTAGGCCATTTTATTTATGTATTTATAAGGTTTTAATTAAGTTTAGGTAACATATATATATATTACCGCAAGGAATTGGGGTATAAAGTATAATTAAATTAAATTTGGGGGCTATATAATAATAAAGCCGAAAGTTTGAGGTTAAAAGCATTTAAAATAAAAATTATAAGATGTTATAAAGTTTTGGGGTTAAATGGTAATTTCTGGAAAATATGGGTACAAACCGTAATATATGGAAATTGATGGTCAAGGAAATATTAAGGAGGTCAACCTTGACCATATGGTAGGCTTTGACCAAATTAGATAAGTTAAATAACTTATTTAAGGTTTTATAATAAGATAAGTATTTAATTGTAACATTTTTATAACATATGTGGTAAATATGTTATTACCGAAACTAAAGGGTGTAAAATGGTATTATAAACACCCATGGGCTATTAGGAATTTTTAGGAATTTATTGGGTTGATTTTGGAATTAAAATAAACTATATATGTATAATATATAGTTATTATGTCATTGTGACACTTTGGATAAATATATGTGGTGGAATAGTAAATACCAAGATTATATGGGTTAGGAATGTTAATTATAACCCTTTGGTGGAATTTGGTGATTTTTGGAATAATATAAGAGGATTTTAATAAGATATATGTATGATATATAGTTTTAATGATATTATAAAACTATATGTTATAAATTGGGCCAAATGGCAATTATAGGAAGTTGGTGGATTGAAAAATAATTAAGAATAGACATGGGGTCTGTTCGCAATTTAAATATTATATAACTATAGGTTATATTAATATTAAGGTTTAAAATGTTATAATATATGATATATACAACATAACATTATATATGTGGTCAAATTATAAATTTGGAAAGTTAAAGGGGTTGGAAATTAATTTATAAACAGACATGGTCTGTTCTGTAGTTTACACATATAAAACCATAGGTTATACCATTTTATAAAGTTAAAAATGTTATATTATATGATATATATAACATGGTATAAATTATGGGGTGATTTTGTAATTAAAGAAAACTATGGGTTATGGAAAAGAATAAAGTTGTAATATGGATGCCCATGCGGCATTAAATATAGTTTTGTATAAAAACTATAGGTTATAAGTTAAAAGAAATAAAAATATCATATTATATGATATTAGTATATGGTATAACATTACATAATGTTATGGGGTTAAAATGAAATTAAAAGAAGATATAGTGCTGTACCGAATTTAAATAGGTTGGAAAATGAATTTTAGACTATGGTCTACAATGTTATAAATGTTATAACAATTATAGGGTATTAATGTGGTTTAAATGGAATTAATATAAGTAAGGATATTCACATTAAATAATGCGACAAACTATAAATAAATAAGATTTATAAACTAAGGTTTATATTGAATAAATCTTAGGAGTTGTAATTATACAACATAAAGATGTTACATAATATTAGGATAATAATCTTAATATAAATTGTATAATATAATACAATTAATGGGAATTATCATCTAATATAAGATGATAAAATGTAACATATAATATAAGAGTTTTACAACTCATGGAACTTACCTATATGGTAAATATATACATATGAGAGAATGTATATAAGGATGGATATATTATGGTTGGAAACCATATAATATAATGGTGGAGGTTATTACATGAAAATAGTTTATAAACTATATGTTATAAGTTTTTGAATTCAAATATAGTTATTACAAGATTAATGGATTATATAATACAAGTATTATAATGTATGGTGGGAAAATAATACAATATAATAAATAATGCATGCATACATGCAACTATAGGTTATATACCTAAATTCAATGATGGATAAGATTAAAGAAATATAATGGATTAAACTTAACATTCGAAACATTTCGACCTATGAGATTTAGTAACAAAGCCGACTGGTTTAGAGAAACCAGTAACAATTAACTGTAGAAATCCGGGGATGAACTGTCGGGGTTACTTGTTATTCGGAAACACCGGATTTAGTTAGTCATGGAGACTGACTTATAGTTTTATTACCGTTTAGATCATACTTCAGACGAAGGCGCTTGACGAGCTAGTGGTCTACACTGCGCATCCTTGGTCTAAGGTGTACGGTATGTAAAAGGGTTTGATCCGGGTTGTCCTGAGGAATTCCTTGGGCTCGGATTTGGTTGATATAACTTGTGTGTTATGTGTGTTGGTACGTGTATGTGAGTATGTGTGTTACTGCATTAATTATTTATGCACGAGCGTCCTACGGGACTAACACTACGTCGACTATAGATCGACTTATATAAACATACATATGCGTTTAATGTGATGTCATGACGGTTACTTAATATAATACCCTGTATTAATATTAAGTATATGGTAACCCAAGTAAAACACTTAGGAACGAGTCAAGACATTGTCGGTCTCTAGAGCATGGATCTCGAACATGAATATAACCTAGATTACTTCTAGGTATGCGTGAGACCCATTGGGCAGCTAATTAATAAATTGTATTCTCCATAAAACTAAGAGTTTATCTTAAACATTATGAGAGAGTTGGTGTGAGTTGAGGAGAGGAATCCTGGTAGTTTACGAACTACTTGGTTGCGCATTTGTGATCATTGAGGGGTACCCGATCGGGTTCCACTCTAGGTATTTACCCAACGAGCCCTATTTGGATCGTGGGTCAGGTGGCTACGGCCTTTATATGGACGCCTTACGAGGCAAAGTGAATAGTTAGGGGCCTCCGGACCTCTGACGAAATGAGCACCTTTGTGTGTACGGGAGGACTACTGTCCATGGTGAGGTTGTTATCGGGTTGTCCCAACATGACGCCCAACTGGTATTTAATTAACATGGTTTGGATGGATGGGGCCTTGAAGGCCAAATTAAATTAACTAAGGAAAGCGTTTGCTACGGCGTTTATTCAGTACTATTATTCGATATGTTCAATTATACAATTGTTGTTTGTGATAGTTAATGAATGTTTGGATTGGATGGATGGTTAGGTATTTATGACTGTTTGAATTGGATGGATGGCTATGTTTTCTATGCATGTTTATTACAGTATTGATTATAACTGTAAAATGGTAAAGCATGAAACCAATCTAATAATAAGATGGTTAAAATGACTAAGTGACCAATAGGGTCCAGGCCCGGCATACTCAGCGTTTATCGCTGAGACTACACTCATTGTGCAGGTTGTTGATTATCGCCGAAGCCGAAGTGCGGGATCAGGGTAGTTAGAGTTTATTTTAATTACCGCACATGGAGTTTATTTGTATAACAATGTTAGACTATGGATTGTATTATGGTACTGTTATGTATATTCGGGATTGGGTAGACGCTCACTTGTCGATGTTTATGGTTTATGGACTTAGTATGATGTATAGGAGTTATCTCGTTATCACAACGGTTAGCAGTTTGTTTATTTTGGTTGTTGGATATAGTTATGCTTCGTTACTCGCATGGGCGAGTAATGGCAGGTGACACCTGAGTGAGTATTGATGTTGTTAATTATCTTCCGCTGTAAGACGTTTTATTTATTGCTACGTGACAGATTATTACGTGTTTATGGAGAGGGGTGTTACAAAAGTGGTATCAGAGCGGTACTCCACTCTGATTACGAGATACTAGGTTAAGACAGTGAGCTTAGGACTTGGGAAATTGCGGGAAACGTTTGTGAGGTACGAGACGACTCGTCTTAAAAAGTATTGTGTTTAGTAACGCAAATCGCGTGATATGTTAGCCTTAAAGGCAATTCAATATCCACTGGTTGTGTACGGTAAATTACCGAGTATTTATGCGACATACTGTACTACAGATGTCTGGGGGAACTAGAGGGCGTGGTACCGGTAGAGGTAGAGGCGGTGACCCCGTGATTCCAGGAGTTGCAGAGACGATTGCTGCCGTTCTCGCACAGCTTGGTACTCAAATTAGAGGAACACGAGCCCACCCGCCACAACCCAGGGAAACGAACTGGCTGAAGTCAGTTTCCGAGACCCGACCACCTACTTATTCAGGGGAGCCAGACCCCGTAGCCTTAGAGAGTTTTATAGTAGAACATGAGAAGGCCTACGAAGCTTTGCAAGTACCTGCCGACAAGAAGGTCGTCATTGCTGCTTTCCATCTGAAGGATGCAGCCAGCACTTGGTGGAGGTTGGTCAAGGACCATCACCTGGCTACGCCCGACTTTTCGTGGGCTGCCTTTGTCGAGTTGCTGAGGGGGAAGTACTACCCGGCACATCTCAAGCAGAAGAAGCATCGAGAGTTCGAGACACTCTCCCAGGGAGGTCTGACCGTGGATGAGTACTACGCTCGATTCATTGGTTTGCTGGACTTCATCCCCGGAGTGGATTACTCAGAGACCGTGAAGGTCGAAAAGTTCCGGGGGTATTGTTGTTTCGCATCCAGATGGCGATGGGTGCTACCCTCTATACTACTATCCAGGTATAAACATGAAAGCCATAAATTCTTTACTTACTACATTACCGATTAACTTTGTGAGAACTTACCAGTGAGATTCTAGGAGTGTTACGATGCTGCCTCGAGGACGGAGCTAATGCTCTAGACTCGAGAAGAGACTCTCGGGACCAAGAAGAGAAAGAACCCTGAGAGAGAGTTTGAGGATGGAGGAGCATCTCCAGGCGATAGCCAGAAGAAGGGAAAGTAAGGACTTGTCCCATTCTAAATTACTAACCATATTAAACACCTTTATGAATGCTGACCCGAAACCTTAAACAGGAAATTCTTTTAGAAGAAAGGGCAGCAGGGTCACCAGGGAGCGAAGGGGAAAGAGCCCGTCCCTCGGTTGACTGGCCCAGTTATAAATGCTCAGCCGTTGAGATATGCGCCTCCTAAGGGTGAGAACACTTTCCTCTTAATTAAATTGTAACCTTAACCTTTATATCATCAGATTTTAACTTAAACTAAATGCTACCATTAGGCACCAGACATCCCCAACGCCATTTCTATTGCCAGCGTTGTGGGAAGGATCACCCTGGGGTCGACTGCAGTGGCCACAAAGTTGAGTGTCGGTGCTGCAAGAAAGAGGGCCACCGGGAGTTCGAGTGCTGGATGAACCCTGAGGGCCGTAACTACAGGCCACCAAAGAATACTCAGAAGACCTCAGCTGGAGGATCTGGAGTACCACGAGGCGGTCAGGAGGGCCAGCCATCTACTGATGCTGGAGCCCAGAGAGGGAAGGGAGTCAATAGGGCATGAGCACCCTGAACTCCGAGATACCGCTGGTGGAATGCATTTGCTTATTTTGATTAGTACTTGGCTTGAATGGTGAAAGAAATGTGTTGTAAATATGTGGGAGTGTGTCATTGACTACTCGCCTTTTGTGTATGACTTTTGAGACTAGTTATGTGGACTCGATACGAGTAACCTTGAAAACTTGACGGATCATATATATGAACAGAATGTTAATGCTTACATTATCATGTAGCCCATACTCAACGACGAAAGAGTCAATGAGACCGGTAATTACTGAACTAATATTTCCACCTGCATGGCGCACTTGCTATTGCAAACGCTATGACAATCAAACCACTGAAATTTCCATCTGCCTTGCGCACTTGCCACAGCAAGTGCTACAACTGCAACTACAACTACCACTAAATTTTAATCTCTTATTTTATACCAAAATTTTCATATCAACTTTTTTTCATACGAACCTTAAGATTAGAAATCTGTGAAACCTCGGGAAGACATTTAGTCCAACCACTGCAATTGAAGAAATTATACAGCCACTATAATTGTAAACCACACTAGTTTAATTGTTCGAGAATTTTCAGACATGGCTTATTAGCCAAATACCATCAGTGTATACCCGCATTTAATGCTAATCACTACTAGTGATGAATGTTTAGTCCTTATGGACAAGCATAACCCTGTGTGAAATAGAATACCCTTTGTAGATGCACCACCGTCAGTGAGGATGGTTGTGAAGTGAGGAGCCAAGTTGCTCAAACTATTATGCAATCTGCAGTATATCCAACTAAACGGATGAGGGGACGAATATGAACTATGAGATGTGATCATGATTAAACAGGGAGGAAAGGAATATGTGTTGTACTCAATGAGATCGAATTGGGAGAACCAAATTTTGCTAAATATAGCACGAATTTTACTTACACCATGCCACTAGGGCAATAGCACTTACAACAAGATAACCGATAACAGGAACTAATAAACTACAATAAGGACATCCATCAAAAGGGAGATTGACAACAGAATACTTCACAATAACCGTGTGACAGACATTACCAGTTTACTAAATGATACATGGGACGACCGCACTCCGATAGGAGCATGTGGGCCTGACAGACTTATTTATGAGTTAGTCGGGTAAGTAGTAATGTATCAGTACGGTACCCCATGTATGTAGACAAGTAGTGTTAGGAACACGAGAAGTAGTCAACTCCGTGTCAAGAACAGTGATGCAGATTACCTCGAAGATGGACGAGAAGAGCCACAGTTAAACCAACGGGCTAGTGAAATCAAGAACCTTCAACACAGAGCAGTAGACAGTATACAGTGAAGACAAGGAAACCTTTCAAGAACGTGAATACTAAGGATAGAAACATGGAAACCCATTATGGACGAATAATATGTAGAACCCTCATAAGGATCGAGCAAATTCTTGCAATCCAGAGGAACCTACCAGATGATGTGAACGTAAACGTGTGACTACGCAATGATGAGAGACAAAGCTAATATACTAGCAGATACCTTAAGCAAGGAACAAAGTTATGATAACTAATAGACTTGAAATGTACAACTCACATGATAATTCGTTCATCTTATCTGTTTGACTCATTAGATATTAACTGCTGAGGGTTTACACCTCTGCACTCTGTAGGACTGAGTGTTTTGGTATTGCACTTGTGCAGTTATTAATCTAGTGGGAATACGGGAAGATGTAATGGATATCAACATGAGTGTGTATCAAAGAACTACAACAGTGTGTTACTCCGGAACAAAACCACCAGGAGACACGGATGACAAGCTTTATCTCCGTGGACATGTAGGCTAGTACGTCTTAGTATTACAAAGACAAGTGCATAGAGCACTACGTACTAACAATAGCCAATGTCATATTGCACCTCAAGCTGAATATCAGTGAGAGAAGACACACGCATGTACGCTAGTAATCCAAATGAGAGGATACACAACAGTGAAAAGAGGCAAATTGAGCCTATGTTCATGGGTCTGCACCTCATACGAAGCGAGTGGGCCCATTAGAACGAACTCGAGAGAGAGAGAGAGAGAGAGAGAGAGAGAGAGCACAAATAGTTCAGTGCCTCACCTTTTATGTATTGTGGTGCCCGGAAGGGCTAGAGTCATACCCGTCTCTCTGATATGAGGATAATCCACGAGTTGGAGAACTCTATGAGAGCCAAGTATCCAGCGCTCCTTGTTGAGAGGCTGTTGTATACTTGTGGGGTACGGGGGCGTAACCCTTTTTAAGGGGGGTAGAGCCTCTTGGCTGTGCACGTGTGTGCACTAAGTTTTGTTTGTTTCGTATGCGGGGCATACAGTGAATTGGTGGTATGCGGGGCATACGATGTTTTTTTGGTGATGTTTGGTACGCGGGGTGTACGTTGTTGATTTGTTTGTGTGATGTGCACTTGTATGTATGTATCTTATGGGATACTTGCTTGAATGATGTGTATACACCCATGTGTGTAGTACCTTTCTTAGGATACTTATGATATATATATATATATTATATTACTTTGTAGATTGATTACATATGGTATCGCCTAGATACGAAATGAATCATTAGATATGGAATGTGGAAGGATGGTATGTTATGGACACCTCGGGGAGGTTGTCAGGGTTTGTAGAATTGATAGGAAATAATGGTGCTGATGGATCGCCTATATCCATATATGATTGAAATAACGCCACAAAGTGATGGCTATGTGCTGTATAAGCACAATTTGATGTGTGTAAATGATATATCACATAGATATACATTATGGGAATAATGGGTAGTTATATATATACATACCTATTTGAGGAAGCGACTTCGGGACGAAGTCTTTTTAAGGGGGGTAGATTGAAATACCCCAAACTAATAAAACATGTACTAAACATCTAATCACATTAATTAAGGCCTAAACATGCCTTAAAAGTCAATTGAGAACAATAATGGTCAACACAAAGCAAGATATTTCACCGTTTGACTGTTTAGGGTAAATACATACCCAAATGAACTTCTTAGGACCTAAAAATTTGTCCTAAGCATATTAACACATAAATGAACATACTACAATCATTGGAAAACACTCCAACACAAATAACAAGCATTTACATGCTTCAAGGTCAAGTAGGGCAAAAATGTGCTCAAAGAAACCTTAAAGGTCTTATGACCTATATTTGATATAAAATTTGGTTCCTAAGATCCATTATCATGTAAGGAACACAATGAAACCATTCTCAAAGAAAACTAAGCTCAGAAACACCTTGTGACACAAAATGTGCACCAAAACACTTTTAAGCACGTTTTTGTGTATGAGCTCTAAGATATTGACTTTTTGTCACTTTAAAGACTAGATTAAATTCTTTATATAATTAATGTGACAAGATAGACTATATTATAAAGTCTAAATCAAAGTTAAAAAATAAAATCAAAATGGGTGATTTTGGGTGAATAGTACCCAAAATAACATTTAATTACTTAACTTTAACCATGGTCAAATGTCATCCATTGACCAAACCACCCATTGCCGACCTCTTTAGGCTGTCATACCCACCCATTAAGCAACCTAAAATATCTACCAATGAGTCATCTATGACTATTTACTAAAGTAAGTAAACTTTACCTTATAAGCTTAATTCTTTCTCTTTCTTCTCATTACCTTCTTCTCAGCCGATTTATTCAAGCTCCACTCTTTATTTTGCATCTCCAAAACCGTAAGAACATACCAAGTTCAGAGGAGAACACCAATTGATCTAGGTAAGCTTGTTAAGTCATTTTATGTTCATTCTCTTCACTTTTCTTTCCTCTTTCCATGGAGCTAAGCATCAACCATTTCCATCCATGTTTCTAGCTTGTTTTGGAGGTTAAAAATAGGGTGATTCTTGGCTGTAACAAGGTAAGAAGGAGGGAAGTTCTAATCTTGATCTTTTAAGGTAAAAATGTGCTTTAAGCACTTATATCTTTATTCCTTTCATTACCGGTTGGAAAACCTGATTTCTTAGGCTTATAATCTTCTTATTAACATGCTTATTCAGTTGGTATATCAAGAGCTTCAAGGAATAGCCAAATCCATGCCAAAAACACCATTTTTGGCATTTTAATCAAGGTGAAAATTAGCCACCTTCTTAGCTGATTTATTCCGGTTTTAAAGCTTGATTTAGGAGACCTTTTGATGCTCTTGTTCTTCTATAAAAACAGGCCGAGGTACATCTTTGGTTGTCTTGGTATTCTAAGGTAAATGTTACCTTGAAAATATACATTAAACACTTCCTATGGTTAGCTCTTGTTTGGAGACTGATCATGCCTTAATTGCTGTTTGAAAACATGTAAAAGAAGCTGTGGAAAAACTATCCTAAGCTAGCCGTGGCCAAACAAGGCCTAAACTTGGCAAAAATAAGGTATAAATCACTTAAACCTTCACTTGGTATATTAATATTTGCTTATACATATGTTTATATATATGCCGTGAGTGAACATGGTATAAAAGGTTTTATTTTGACCTTAGGTGGTTAAGGAATGGTTTAGTAAATTTATATAAGTAATTAATTAACATAATTGTCAAATTTAAGACATTATGTGGAAAATTGGTAAATATGGAAAACTATATGGTAAGGCCGAGAGTTTAATGCATTTTTGGGCATTTATGTGTAATTTATTTTATAAGCTAATGTTTGTAATAAGGCCATGTACTTTAGGCCATTTTATTTATGTATTTATAAGGTTTTAATTAAGTTTAGGTAACATATATATATTACCGCAAGGAATTGGGGTATAAAGTATAATTAAATTAAATTTGGGGGCTATATAATAATAAAGCCGAAAGTTTGAGGTTAAAAGCATTTAAAATAAAAATTATAATGTTATAAAGTTTTGGGTTAAATGGTAATTTCTGGAAAATATGGGTACAAATCGTAATATATGGAAATTGATGGTCAAGGAAATATTAAGGAGGTCAACCTTGACCATATGGTAGGCTTTGACCAAATTAGATAAGTTAAAAACTTATTTAAGGTTTTATAATAAGATAAGTATTTAATTGTAACATTTTTATAACATATGTGGTAAATATGTTATTACCGAAACTAAAGGGTGTAAAATGGTATTATAAACACCCATGGGCTATTAGGAATTTTTAGGAATTTATTGGGTTGATTTTGGAATTAAATAAACTATATATATATAATATATAATTATTATGTCATTGTGACACTTTGGATAAATATATGTGGTGGAATAATAAATACCGAGATTATATGGGTTAGGAATGTTAATTATAACCCTTTGGTGGAATTTGGTGATTTTTGGAATAATATAAGAGTATTTAACAAGATATATGTATGATATATAGTTTTAATGATATTATAAAACTATATGTTATAAATTGGGCCAAATGGCAATTATAGAAAGTTGATGGGTTGAAAAATAATTAAGAATAGACATGGGGTCTGTTCGCAATTTAAATATTATATAACTATAGGTTATATTAATATTAAGGTTTAAAATGTTATAATATATGATATATACAACATAACATTATATATGTGGTCAAATTATAAATTTGGAAAGTTAAAGGGGTTGGAAATTAATTTATAAACAGACATGGTATGTTCGGTATTTTACACATATAAAACCATAGGTTATACCATTTTATAAAGTTAAAAATGTTATATTATATGACATATATATATAACATGGTATAAATTATGGGGTGATTTTGTAAATAAAGAAAACTATGGGTTATGGAAAAGAATAAGGTTGTAATATGGATGCCCATGCCGCATTAAATATAGTTTTGTATAAAAACTATAGGTTATAAGTTAAAAGAAATAAAAATATCATATTATATGATATTAATATATGGTGTAACATTACATAATGTTATGGGGTTAAAATGAAATTAAAAGAAGATATAGTGCTGTACCGAATTTAAATAGGTTGGAAAATGAATTTTAGACTATGGTCTACAATGTTATAAATGTTATAACAATTATATGGTATTAATGTGGTTTAAATGGAATTAATATAAGTAAGGATATTCACATTTGTAACACCCCTACTAATCCGGCTCCTAATTATAGTATAAACGTCGTACTCAGTAAATAAATCGCAGCGGTAAATAACAGACTGTCGTTCTAATGGTGTCACTGTTATCACTCGCCCATACGGGTGATAACGAGTTACATGATAATCAACATACGAAACGTATTCCCGTAGTGACCACAAGAGATAGATAGTAGTGCTTAAATAAAACTAAAATATATACAACAACAAACCGTCTTATACATAAACCGTACACGTGAGCGTCTAACCAAATATACACCTCGGTTTACAAAACCCGAGTCCATAATAACCGTAGTCTCAATCCGTACCAAGTCTAACCAAAAGTAAATACAACTGTCGCTCCCCGCGTCGACCCTCCAGCTAGTCTCCTGAAATAAAAATCCATTTATTCACACAATCAGACAAACAATCTTATCACAGATTACACAGAAGTCTGAACTGAGGAAGCCCTCAGAGACAATCAGAGACACGTAACAACATACCGTTCACCCTAAATGTATAACCGTGGAGTATGAATCAGCTAGATCCGATGCTCCTCGTGTCGTCTCTAACAGTCTAATAATACATAACGCTACTGATTAGAATCCCGTATAACGACCTAACTCTGCGGTACCCCGTACCATCACTAACACCTCCCGGTAAATCCTCCGTTATTAACTGACAACGTTTGTCGGGTTTTCGGCTTAACTCGGGATTTAGAAAAACGTTATATTACATGCGTAGTCGCGTCTCGTATATTAATATACTTAAAGTTTGAACTTGGTTATCGCATGTAATTCAATATACCCTTGTATATTATATAGTTTGTTTCTATATTGCATGTATAATTCTTAATCATATATTATACATTTCACCTTAGTATTTATTTTCCTAAGGTTTGTTTTTCCAAGTTTAATGTAGTATAATTCATAGGTAAAAATACTTTGAATTATATAAATCCTTATTATTCCATGTATACTCCTAACATTAGAATTTCCATATCTAATGTTTGTAATTCTTTTCTCTTTATCTTATATCATTTTAATTATGATAATACATGGTTATTGAACCATATTATATTTTTCCACACCATAACATATATTTATTTATATACATGTATTATGGGACTATTTATTATATGGTAAGTCTTTATAATATATTGATTTTCTTTTAATGAATATTTCTTATATTATAAATGTTACACCCCTTATAACATTAAAAACCATATTATAAATTTTCATTAAAAAATGTCCATATTACCGAATAGCACCTATTTTCTTAAATATTTACAAAATCCACCACATATTTTATATAATGTTATATTATAGTTATATAACATATATTATGACATTTATGTCATTAAAACAATTATAACCTATAGCTATAAATGGTTATTAAATACCAAACAGCTCCTTATACTCTCGGTTTTTATTATCTCCCACTATACTTCCATAAATTACAAATCAACCCCAAATTATATTTCATTGTTACACTTATAATATATACCTTATATTATAATCCTTAAACCTTAATATAATTATAACCTATAGTTTTAAAGGCTTATAATTACCGAACAGACCCTAAGGTCTGTTTTAATTTAATTCCTACCACCTAACTTTGTATAATTATCAAATCTCCCCAATTTATAATATATAGTTTTCTAATGTCATTAAAACTATATATTATACATATATCTTAATAAAGCCTTATATATAACTCCAAAAATTACCAAACTATACCAAAAGTTTATAAATATCATTCATAACCTTATACTTTCTATAATTCTCGGTTTATACCCATATGTTACCCATTTGTAACAATGATATGAAATATCATATATTATACTTATATAATTCATATAAACTCCAAATTTAACCAAATAAACTTCTAAAAATTCCTAATAACCTAAGGTCTGTTCTAAATTCCATTTAGTACCCCCAAGGTTTTGGAAATCACCATATCACCCCAACTCTTATAAATCTTTTACAATTTAATAACTATCTTAATATAAGGTAGTATTTTAATTCCTTAAACTCTCCAAACTTGGTCAAAGTCTCCTATATAGTCAACTTTGACTTCTAATGCCAAATTGGACCCAAACTCTGGGTAGTTACCAATTATACCCTATACTTTTCTATTTTTACAATTTTGACCCAAAACTTTATAAAATGTTATTATTTTTATTAAATTCATTAAAAAACCCTAAATTCCTCTAAATTGAGCCCACGGCTTTATATTTTACTAGTAATTACCGTTTGACCCCAAACTTAATTATATAAGCATAAATTAAATTAAATAAGCTTTTAAACTTAAATTAAAATGGCCTAATGACATGGCCTTATTACAACTTTGCTTTATAACATAAAATTACACATAAATAGCCCAAAATATACTATAAACTCTCGGCCTTGCTGTAGCTTATTTATTTTTCCACATAATGTCATAATTTGACCATTATGTTAATTAAATCACTTAAATGACTAGCTTAATTTATCTAAGTCATTTTTTCCATACTTAGGTTAAAATCACCCATTTAAATAACTCCACTCTCGGCACATATAATATATGAGCTGAAAAATCATAAAATCATAAGTTTAAGGTGTTTATACCTTGGTTTAGCCCTAAAACCAACTTGGCAGCTTGGAGGAAAAATCACCACAGCACTTAGACATGTTTAATACATCAAAATAATATATGGTTACACTCCAAGCATGAGCTAACCATAAAGAACAATTAAATGTAAGATTTAAGGCAAAAATCACCTTAAAAATGCAAGGTAGTCTCCAAAGGGTTTCGGCCTGAATCAAGAACACCACATGGTGTTAAATTCACCATAAAAACATGGGGAATAGCTAGACAACAGCAAGGTGCTATGGTAATAGGTTTTACCTTGGCAAAATGCCTTAAAGAATGATTTTTCCTTTGATTTTCGGCCACCCTGGCTCCAAATGGTTAACCCACTGAATCAACATGAAAATATGAAGATTATGAGTGAATAAACGCATAGAAATCAGAAGAAGAAAACCGGATGGAGAGTAAGAATCCTTAAGGTATGTTTTTACCTTATAATGTAAATTTTGACCACCTTGGTCCCAAAGCTTGCTTCAGCCAAGAATGATTGTTGTTCAAGGTTTAAGACACTGAGAATGAGCCATGGAAAGTGATAGATTATAAGCTCCATGTGTAGGTAATGAAGAGATGAAGAAAAAGAGCTAAAATATGCCTTAAACCATTACCTTAGGTGCAAAAGAGATTGATTTGCCTTGAATGCTCAAGAGCACAGCTTGAGAGGTTTAGGAAATGCTAATGGCTTGGCTGGAATGGGACAATAGGAAAGAGAACGAAAGAAAATGTGTTTTAATGAATGAAAAGTAGAAAATGGAATAGTAAATGGTGATTCACCAAATTGGCTAGATATTTTGTATAAAGTTGAATGTGCTGTCCTCCATGCTCTATGCTGCCGACTTACTAAGGATATAGATGAGTCATGTATTGACCATTGACTAAACTTAGTCAATTTTGCTTAAAAATGCACTATTTGGATTACTATTCACAAATGAGTGCCATATTTCTATTTTTTTTTGAAATCTTGGATTAGACCTTATAATGTGGTAAATTATACATTAGTATAACAAGGTATAATCCAATTCCTAACACCACTCAAAACCCACTCAGAAAGTCAATTTTCTCAAAAACGTGCTTTAAGGAATTTTAAAGCACATTTTGTGTTAGAACATGTTTTAGAGCTTAGTTTCCTTTGAGAATAGTTTTATAGTTTTCATTACTTAATTATAATACTTAGGAATCCACTTTGGATCCTATTTGAGGTCATACAATCTCTATGGTGTCTTAAAGCACATTTTTGGCTTTACCGATCTTAAGGCATGTTTTACCTTGTTGAGATCTTTAGATTGTTCCCCCAGTGGTATTTAGATGTTTATTAACCAAATTAGATCATTAATATATCATTTAATTAAGTTTTTAAGGTTAGGGGTATTTCAATCTACCCCCCTTAAAAAGGCTTCATCCCGAAGTCCTTACTCATCTACAGTTCACCTAAGGAATCCAGTTCCACTAAGTAATCAAACAGACCATCGCTAGGGAGTAACTCCCACTAGGTTCAGACCTACTCTATATGTATCATAATTGATACAGCACATATCAAATTGTCGAAACTCAAGGCATAAACTCATTCATATCATAGCACTAAACAAGGTGCACATCCAACTTACCAACAAAAGTACTCAGCGGTACTATATATGTAACGCCCCTATTTAACATATTTATAGCGGAAATAAAATACTAAAGGCGTACAGACCATCGGGTTCCAAACACCCGGCACCAAACCTCACCAAATTACAACTTAAAGATTACAACTGTCACGGCCTAAACCTCGAGAAAACTTTACAAAAGTAAAACAGTAATAAAACACATAAACTCTCAGAACCTAATCCCATCCCAATCACTCGTTCTCTTCGTGGCCACCTGTAAAATAACTCGTACCTGCAAGATAAAACCAAGCAGCCCACCCCGAGAGGGGTGGGTCAGTTCCCTGGAATGGAACTGGTACGATCCTCCAAAACAAACTTATAACACAACTCTTAAGTAAATAATAGCTTGAAAGCAATCACTTAAACCACACAGAGGAACAAGGCATTTCACAAATCACCAAATCAAGATAACAAGATAAGAATAAAGGTTAATAACAGAAAAGTAAAGTTAGTGAAACAAAACCACATCACATGTTAGTGAACATCCATTGTCTTAGTTAAACCCAATTCCCGTTGGGAGTAGAAAGACTCAGATAGTCACAAAGGACTAGGAATGAAAAGATAGATCCAAGAACCAATAACTCAAGAGTGGAATAATTCAACTGGGAGAGATGGCCCCCACCGCCAGATATAAATGTCCGTATGGACGAGGGATATACAGCCCCCTGCTGTCAGATTAAAAATGTCCCGGTGGACGAGGGATATATAGCCCCTTGCTGTCAAATGTAAATGCCCCTATGGGCGAGGGATATACAGCCCCCTGCTGTTACCATTGAAGACGCGCGCACGTCGAAACCTCAAGAACCAGCTCATGGATGAAACGGTATCCAGAGTCAAAAGAAGAATTTACCAAAGTTGACCTTTCCAAATTCCTACCAGATCACTAACTACCCAGAGCAATACCAAAACACTCAGTCCTACAGAGTGCAGAAGCGTAAACCCTAAGCAGTCAATGTCTAATGGAACAACCAAAAAGAAGGAACCAATACCCAAGTGAGTTTCACATTCAAGGCTCAGTTAGTCACACAAGCTGAGTTAGTCACACAACCATTTCCTTCTAGAAATTCCTCTTAAACTCAGTTAGCGTTTGTCAAAAACATCCCATAAGTCAATCAGCAAAAGTATCGGAGTACGAGAAATCGTACCTGGTATGTGAAGAACAATAAATAACTCGAATAAGTGATTCCCCAATAGTAACCTATAATTAAGGTGTTCCAAGTGTCGATTAGTTGAGGGACTTATAAACTAAACAACCTTCTTTCCTTACTGATTAATAGTTCCAGGTTTACCATTATTCTCTCACAAAGATTTGGGCTTGACTTGTTAACTAAATCCTTTGCTAGGCCCATTTCGTTTAGTTTGGAATGATTTAGAATTAATTCATGAGAGTGGCCCAAACTCTCTTTGAACTGTTTAAGTGGGCTTTTGGAGTTCAAAGACATGGGCTTAGTAAGTTAACCCAAGACCGTGTTAAGCTTATATTGTGTAATTAAACCCTTAAGTTACTAATGACTATTTAATTACACACCGATTAAAACCTAAGGTTTAACATATATATTCTACTTATTATAACTATCACAAGGAATATTATTTCCCTCATCTATTTTAATGTATTTATATACTTATATATTTATATATATCTTTATGTATTAAGATTTATCCATAACATTTTTAGGAAATTTTATTGTATTTAATTATGTTCAATAACTTTTAGGCATACCACAACCGACATATGGTTTAGATAAATAAAATGTTTTCCTATATTTATTTAATATATATAAGTATACCTGTATTAGAATTTAACTAAGACATCCCCTATGTAACTTATTATATTTAAACTATCTTATTACTACAACCTTTAACTGCATACCAAGTATGTTTCATAAAGTATTCCTTTTACTATATCTTAGGATTCTAGCTCTCATAATATTTAGTTATTATAAGTGTTAATTTATTAGTTCCTTGCTTTACTCTAAGTTACTACTTTATTCCCTTTTTATATATACGTAAAAATATATATATTTATTCCTTAGTCTTAATTAAGAATATTAACTCCCATATAATATAATAAATAAAATGTAGAATAATTAAATTCCTTGATTTAACATAGGTTTCTATTTTAATTCTACCATATAAGTATATATACATATATGTAAATAACTTCACTTCTCTTAAAAGCTAACACCAAAACATTTATAAACTTACTGTTATAAAATGTTAATTTAGTTTCCCTTATTTTCCCCAGCTTAAAAAGTTTATTAACAAGCCACACTTTAATTTTTGGTTACATTAAAAACTATATATTATGGGTTATTCTTATGAAAAACTCACAAACACAATTTTTAAACCCTTTTACCATAGTCCAAAAATTCCCAAATTTTATATACAGTAACTATAACATTTTAGACATATTATAAAATTTTTATTTCATAAAAAGATCTTTTTAAATTAGCCAAATAATTCCAGAAAACCCGTAACTTGTAAAAATCATAACTTACGTTTAAAAACTCCAAAACCATATTAATTTACATCAAAATAAACGAGATTTAATAAGGAACCTATGGTTAAAATTTCAAGTCAAAATACATTCGGGAAGGTATTTAAATTAACTCAACAAGTTATGGTTATTTACTGGAATTTATAAAAACTTTAATAACTTAAATCTGAAACGTTTTAATCTCGGCCGTCCGTTTCTTTTAACTACGATCGGACGGTCCAAGGTTACCGAGTTCTTCAGCGATTCCCAAACCCGATTCGAGTACTAATTCACCGATTTCTCACAATCTACAGAACCAAATTGAGTGATTCTTCATCCATTCGTTTCGAAATTAAATTACGGTTCTAATGACACTGATTTCACCACTTATGATGCGGTATTCCGCAAAATCGAATCTGGGTTCGAAGTTAGGGTTCCTAATTCAGTTCGAATTCAATTTGGCTAAATTCTCCTAATTTAACGCGTAATAGATTAGATTGGAACATGGATTAGGCCGATAACATGATTACGAATGACAATAACGGAGCAATTTGATCGGAAACTCACCGGAGTTGCAATAACGGGGGAATTTGAATTTGGAATTCTGGAAAGGTTTGAATTTTCGAGCAGTTCACGAGGTCGACTTTGAGGATCTATAACTTGCAGTACAGATCGAGTTAGGCTATGTGTAAGGGCTTAATCGAAAGAGTAAACTTACCCCTACATATTGATAACAAGAACTAACTCTAACTCGCAACACACAAGAAGAAATTAAAGTCGAAAGTTACGAGTTTATACCTTGCAGTTTCCTGTGATTTCATGTGATGTTGAATCGGAAAATTTAGGCAACTATATCCTCCAAACGGTTACGAATCAGACTTGGGCATAAACATGAAAATTGTAGAGGGATTAGAGATCTTCAAAACAAGCTAACGAAATCAAATTTTGGTTGAGAGACGAAGAAGTTATGATCGAACGAAAGTTACCTAAATTCAGTGAGAAACTGGAAAACTGGGTACAGGTTTTGCAGGTAGGCAACTTTAGATCGAATTTGCGGCTGATGTATAATGAATTAGGGTTTGTATGAGTAATGGTTGGAAAGAGGACGTTTTGGAGAAGAGAATGAAGAAGATGACATTGAAAAGTATTGAGAGATGAGTGAGATATGGTCGTCCAAATTTAGGGCAAAATACTGGAATCTGTTACCGAAATTCAAGGAGATAGAAATCGCCTAAGTCCTGGCGCGTGTGAGCTTGACACGTGGCAGTCATTAAAATTTTGGCTCTAAACTTTATCCTATCATAACTTTGGCTAGGATGATCCGTTTTTGACATTCTTTTTATCGATCTTCATGGTTTTCCATAACCTATTTATTGGTATAGGTTTCATGTGCTGGTTTGACCATTCTCAAAAAGTCAACCCTAGCAAGGCTTGATAAGCTTTAAGGTTTCTATAATTTTATATTGACTTTTATGTTCCAAATCAATGCTCCCAATATTCCTAAAATCTTTATAATATAATTGGAGTGTCTAGGAATTTTTCCAAGATTTATTGACTTATAAATCTTGTTATTAAATTCATAATACTATATTAATTAATTTAATTTATATTATTTTGGGTTTAAAATAAGAAGTCCCCCAAATAATTTTTAAAATACTATATATTAGGTTGGTGTGTAATAATAACATTTAGGGTTTTTATCAAAAGAAATCCCCTAAATTAATGTAAATTAATTTAGGGGTATTTCAATATATATATTCAAACAGGTGCACTAAGGCACATACATAAGATGTTTCAAACATACAATCAACCAAACAACCATGTATGACGTAGCATACCACCAAAACACACCACAAAAACAAGACCTAATGCATAACATATGCGCAAGCCAAGTGGCGTCTACCCCCCTTAAAAGGGGTTTGACCACGAACCCGTATAAGTATCTCAGCCACTACTCGAAGAGTGCTGGATACTTCGCTCTCATGGAGTCCTCTAACTCCCATGTAGCCTCCTCCACCTCATGGTTCGACCAGAGAACCTTGACCATGCTAACGGTCTTGTTCCTAGTCTGCCTCGTCTTCGTATTGAGAATGCGGAGTGGTACTTCCTCATATCGTAGCTAACCTAAAGTCTCTGGCTGTAAAACGTGTGATGGATGGGGCACATACCTCTTCAACTGTGAAACGTGAAAGACGTCGTGCACCCTCCCGAGCTCTACTGGCAAATTTAGTCTGTAGGCTAACGGGCCCACTCGCTCCCTAATCGCATAAGGTCCAACATACTTTGGGCTCAACTTGCCCTTCTGCCCGAACCGGAAGATCCCCTTCATGGGTGACACTCTAAGGAATACCATGTCGTCGGTAGTGAACTCAATGTCCCTCCTCCTGGTGTCTGCATATGATTTATGTCAGTCCTGAGCTGCCCTCATGTTCCTACGAATCTGTAGGACATCCTCCTTGATCTGCTCTAGGTACTCTGGTCCTAGAAGCGTAGTCTCGCTGGCCTCATCCCAGCATAAAGGAGTCCTACACAGTCTACCGTAAAGTGCCTGGAACGGTGGCATCTGTATCGAGTAGTGGTAGTTGTTGTTGTAGGAGAACTCTATCAGATGTAGACGCTCTAACCAGCTCCCCTGAAAATCCAAGGCACATGCTCTCAGCATGTCCTCCAGTGTCTGGATGGTCTACTCACTATGACCGTCGGTCTGTGGATGGAATGCCGTACTAAGCTTCAACTTCGTACCCAAGGCTTCCTGAACCTGACCCCAGAATCTGGACAAAAATCAAGGGTCCCTGTCAGACACAATGGTCTTTGGCACACCATGGTGCCGGATCACCTCCTTGTGGAACAAGTCCGCCAACTTCGGGACCTTCCAGGTATCCTTCATAGCCACAAACTTTGCCACCTTCGTAAGACGATCTACAATGACCCAAATCGTGTTCAGTCCTCCCTTAGTCGGTGGGAGACCGACAACGAAATCCATCGAGATGTCCTCGAACTTCCAGCAAGGAATAGGCATAGACTGCACTAAACCGTCGGGTCTCCTATGCTCAAACTTAACCTTCTGACAGGTCAAGCATCTAGCCACGTAGTCGGCTACATCCTTCTTCATTCCGCTCCACCAGAAATGGACCTTCAAGTCCTTGTACATCTTCGACGAACCGGGTGGACGGATAAGGATGAGGAATGAGCCTCCTGGAGTATCTTCTCCTTTAGGTCAGGAGAAGACTCTGGAATACATAACCGGCCATTCAGTCAAATCATACCATCATCACACTGTTCGAAGTCATACTTCTGACTCTCAAAACAACCCTCTGACATCTTCTGCCTGATAATCTGCATATACTGATCACTCTCCCGTGCAGCTCATATCTCATCGATCAGACTGCTGCCCGCTAAAAGTGTCAGCAATGAATGAGCTCTGCGGCTCAGGGCGTCGGCTACTACATTCGCCTTGCCCTCCTTGTACCTCAGGTCTATGTCGTAGTCCTTCAAGAACTCGACCCATCTTCTCTGTCGCATGTTCAGCTCCTTCTGAGTGAAGAGATGCTGTAAACTCTTGTGATCAGAGTAGATGGTGACTGTCACACCATAAAGATAATGTCGCCAGATCTTCAAAGCGAAGACTACTACGCCTAACTCAAGGTCGTGTGTGGGGTAATTCACTTCGTGCTTCTTCAGCTGTCGGGATGCGTAAGCAACTACCTTCCCGTGCTGCATAAGCACACAACCTAGACCGGTTCCAGAGGCATCACAATATACCTCAAACCCATCGGTGCCCTCTGGGATAGTAAGAACGGGCGCCGATGTCAGGAGATCCTTCAGCGTCTGAAAGGACTGCTCGCACTCGGCAGACCATAAGAACTGGGACTCCTTCTTCATGAGATTCGTCATCGGTTTGGCCACCTTGGAAAAGTCCTTCATGAACTGTAACACCCCAACTGCAAAACCTGAACCAACATGTAACAAACCTGCAACAATATTACAACACAGCGGAAGAAAGTACTAAAAGTTGGTGTTACCGCCGTTAGTCACCCACGTGACTAACTAGGCCTATTCCAGTCTCAAGCTACGGTCTGACGGACCCGAGTGTACCGAACATAAGTGTGTACAAGTCTTAAAACAAAATACAATACCGAGTCTGAAGTATCTCTCCTATTATTACAACTTACTACCACAGTTTATAAAGCAAGTGTACATGCACACTCGTAATGCAAATTAAACCCTTAGAGCTTTACCCACTCCTACTCTCAGGCTGGGTCCTCGTCTGGCACCTACCTGCAAAGTTTAAATCACAGGCCCCAAGGGGCTCAACACATGGCTGGTACAGAAAACGTGCAGCCCACAAGCTAACAAGGCTACACACGACTACTTTGTCGTATACAAGCAGTTGATTATTCATACAAACAATAATAAGAAGTACAATAACAACAACATATTTATGTGAAACATTCACAACTCAAATAAATCGAACGTCGTAATGGACGCCCATTAATGAGTAAGTTAGATTCCTAAATCTTGAGGCCTGAGAATTGTTTAGTTCTCGTGTTTGACCATACCTTATAAGTGGCAACCATTCTCCTAAAAGAACTGGTTGTTCTCTAACTAATATGTTTATTTTTGTCGGGTCAAAGTAACCCTAGCCAATGAGTTATTAGCTTCATTGGTTTAATAAACATTAATTCTTAAGTTGTGAGGGGTGTAGGCTTGACCCTCCTGCGCCTCCTGAAGTTGCCTCCCATTTCGAACTGTTCACTCGAGATGGTCGGGTCAGCTTGTCGACCCTAGGCGGAAGACAGATCTGATACAGATGCCGACCTCCTAACCTGAACATGCATGACCGGAGTCAGTCCCGGATTCCTCTCCTCACAAGTTCCAGTTAGTTGAAGTCTCATTGACAATTAGTTAGTTAAACCTCTCTCGGTATTAACCTACTAACAACTTGGAGTATTTATAACCTCGTACAATTGTTTATTAAACAAGTTAATGAAAAAACTTTGAATCAAGTAATGTTAGTGTACAATGGACACAAAATAACAATATAGTAGATCGGTTTCATGCTTAATCTTGGTTAGTCGTATCACAATAACACATAGCACACAAACCGAGGTAGACCTCATTAGCAAACAAGCTACAAGAATCCCATACCTTAGCCTATCAACGTTTGTCCACTCCTGGATGATGTCCCGACTATTCCGGTCACCTACTCCGCTCCTATAGTTCATTAGGACGACGTGGTTAAATAACTTAATTTTCGTATTTTTACTATTCACCGTATTTTTACTATTCACCGTATTTTACTATTCACGTATACGTATTTTACTATTCATATATACGTATTTACTATTCACATATACGTATTTTACTATTCACATATACATCTCGTATTTGACTATTCATATATACTTAGTTACTATTCAGGTATACATATTTACTATTCATGTATACGTATTTACTATTCATGTATACGTATTTACTATTCATGTATATGTATACTATTCACGTATACGAGTACTATTCATGTACACTAAAATTTTCATATACGCCCGTATGATACTCCGTATCATACGTATTTATTTCTTTTCCCTATATAACTTGTATTTTCATTAAAAATACCTTAAGTAATGATTTCTCCTATACTTATTAAATTACGGGTATACCCCTCGTATACCTTAAGTTATATACGGGTCTCGTTTAACCCCGTCTTAACTCTGTTTCTTTTACAACTTGTTTCTAAATTCTTTATTTAATTTCCTTAACCTTCTAAACACATAAAAATGTGTTATTTACATCACTTACCCATAGTTTTCTCTTAATCTCTACTTTATTCATAATAAGTTCTAAACTTGTTATTTTTATTTCTAATTTCTTCCAAAGTCTTACTTAATTAATTTCTTTTATACCTTTGGTCAATTACCAAAATATACCCAAGTTTGACCAGCCTTTTATGGTCAAACCCCCCTAACTTTCCATTATTTACAATGTTACCCCTAAAGTTAATTTAACTTAACTTTTTATTCTTTTATCCTTTTAATATCTAATCTTTTGCTACAAATTTCATTTTAGCTTTTCTAAACATTTTACAAACTGTCATTGACCAAGTTTGACCATGTTTGACCAAGTTTGACCAGGGAAATTACCATTTAACCCTTGTGGTCTGTTCTTTTATCCTAACTCATTTATTAACCAAATTAACCCTAATTAATTTCTAATTTTCGTAACTAATTTTCCTACAGATTTTTGAACATCAAAAATCATTTTAAACATCTCTAAATCACCAGATTTAATTATCTAATGTTGTAGTATATATATACTATCTTTTATTAACTTTAAATACACCAAAAACCTTATAAATTCTTATAATACTTATAAACTCTTTATAAATTGTAAACTTAATTCTACAATTATTTTCCCATCATCTAAACTTTATAAATTTCATAATAACTCTTATTCATTTTCGGCAATGATAATATATTACCAAAACTTCACAATTTTTACATATTACACTTAATTATACTAATTCCTTTAATTTAACTTAGTTATATAATTTTTCTAACTCACCTAAGCTCCCTTAATTTTCGGCCATACACTAAATTTTAGTATATGAACTTTTCTTATATATTATGATAGCTTATATTAAAGTTTATATCATAAGGGTTGTAAATCTAATTTTAGATTTACAAAATATTAACATTTTAGGTGCTAACAATTGAAATCTAACACCTACTAAATTCGGTAATAATAAACAAGGCATACAATATGTTAGATCATATATAGATCAATATTTAGAACCAAGAAATAGGTAGTTGTAGGATTTACCTTGTATATTAAACTTTTAGCTTAATATTTAAGCTCGAATTCCTTAGAAATTTCACCAGCAATTTGCTAAAGGAATTGTCCCCAAAATTATACAATAAGATGAATAATAAGCTGGGTTAGTATCCCATGCCAATCGGCTGTAACAAAACCAAAGAATAAGAAGTTTTCAAGAAGGCAATGTTTTACCTCGAGAAGCAAAGGCACTTCTTAGTGGTTTTTCCTGAGAATCTGGGGGCTCATGAGCTATGGTTGTAAATCTCTTGAAGAGAGGATTCCAACGAGCTATAAAGCTTGTGATTTGGAGCTAGGACGAGAAAGTTATGATTCTTACAAGGAAGGGTGTTCTTTAAGGTTCAAAACTAAGAACTTTGGCTTTTTTTTGTGTTGTTTCTTCAAAGAGAGGATTGGCTACGACCTGGAAGCTCTCATTTGACAGTAAGAGTTCATTAATCATTTACTAAGGGGACAAGATGATAGGTAATGCAAGGAAGTCTTGTAGGTGAAATAGTGAATTTAAAAGCAAAAATGCTTGGTGAGTCACCCCCCAAGTCAGCAGCCATGCCCCTTTTAATCTGATTTTTTTTTTGTTTTATTCTTATATTATGTAACATTTGATGAATTAAACTCGTCATAATGACTTATACCATGTTATAGGTATGTTACAAGGCCAAAAATGCCTTAAAACACATTTTATGTGCTTCCGGTTCACATTGATTTTGCAATTTGTTTTGGCTAGTTTAAATGTGTTCTTAGTACATTTACAACCTTTAGAAACTATGTTTGTGAAATATCATGTTGCTAATTCCAATTTAAACCAAGTCGTTTAGTGGTTTCTCCTTGACTTTCGTCAGTTTAGCACCGGTTTTTGTGTGGACTTGTATACTTAATTTGTGTGTACACGTAATGGTTCCTATGACCATTTTATTGTTGTTCCCTTACTTCTTAATGATATTTAGGCTCATTAGCCTTTTAGTTTCATGTATTAATGCTTACAGCACATTTTTCCTTAAAGCACATTTTGTGCTCTAAGGTGCGTTTTCGATTTTAAACGCTTAAGGTATGTTTTTGTGTACATTGTTGTTTAAACTCTTTTATAATGTTTCTAAGGCATATTATAGCCTTAATATATTATAATTAGATAGTTCATCAATATACTAAGGTTTGGGGTATTTCAATCTACCCCCTTAAAAGAACTTTGTCCCCAAAGTTCATATGCATCTAATATCTCCTAGAATACACATGGTAACTTCACATACAAAATCAAATAGATCACACAACAGTATGTACGCTTTCTTACTCATAGGTCTGCCACATTTATTAAGGTTCAGACTCGTAAGGTCTGTCACAAAGTATAATACATACTAAACACTAAGTAAGCACCAAGCAACAATCAACACTATGTGATTGTTTGCTTACAAACTCAAAAGCACATACTTAACACTGAGTAAGCAACAAACAACAATCAACACTATGTGATTGTTTGCTTACCACTTAAAAGCAAAGAGGCTCTACCCCACTTAAAAGGGGTACGCCCCGTACCCTTACAAGAAATCTAGTCTATAAAGAGCGAAGGGTACTTCGCTCGCATCTTATCCTCTAATTCCCAAGTAGCCTCCTCGATGTCCTGATTGGACCAGAGGACCTTCACCAGTCTCACTGACTTGTGGCGAGTGTCCCTAGTCTTCGTATCTAGAATCCTCTAAGGGGTCTCTACTGATCTCATGGTTGGCTCTATAGTTAGCCGTTCGGCCTGCAAAACATGGGAGGGGTTTGCATGTATTTCTTAAGCTGTGAGACGTGGAAAAACCATCATGCACTTCGTTTACCAGCTCACCGGAGGTTTAACCTGTAAGCAACTGGGCCCACCCACTCCGTAATGGTATAAGGACCTACAAACTTTGGGCTCAACTTACCCTTTTGTCCAAATCTGAATATTCCCTTCATCGGCGAAACCCGCAGAAATACTTGGTCGTTCACAGAGAACTCTAAGTCTCATCGTCGCGTATCAGCAAACGACTTCTGTCTATCCTGGGCTGTCCTTCATTTCTCTCGGAATCTGCTGAACCTCAGCCTGAACTGCTCTAAATATTCCGGTCCTATGATAACCGCTTCACTTGACTCATCCCACAGAGTGGGTGTGCGACACGGTCTGCCGTACTGCTTGGAAATGTGCATCTTAATCGTGAGCATGATAGTTATTGTTTTATGAGAACTCGATCAGATGCAACTTATCGATCCAACTGCTCTGGAAGTCCAAGGCACATGCTCGTAACATGTCCTCAGTGTCTGAATCGTACGCTCAGTCTGACCATCTGTCTGAGGGTGGAACGCGGTACTCAGCTTCAATTCTGTACCCAGCGCTTCCCTGTAGTTTTCCAGTATCTTGAAAGGAATATGGTGTGCTCTGTCAGATACTATGTCTTAGGTACTCCGTGGTGTCTCATGATCCTTTCGAACAGTTCAGCAAGCTTCGTTACCTTCCAAGTGTCCTTCATCGGGGTGAATCAGGCTACCTTGGTCAGGCGATCAACCACCAACCCATATCATGTACAGACCTCCCCTGGTAGGTGGGAGTCCAACCACGAAAACCATGGAGATATCATGAAACTTCCACTCTGGAACTGCATCGATTGAACCATGCCTCCAGGTCGCCTGTGCTCGAACTTTACCTTCTGGCAAGTTGAGGCACCCTCACTACAACTCAGTAACGTCACTCTTCGACCTAGTCCACCAGAAGTAACGCTTCATGTCTTTATACATTTTCGAAGCTCCTGGATGGATAAAACAGAAGAACAGTTGTGACTTTCGTAGAATGTGCTCCTAACTCAGTGCTGCGAGGAATGCTAATCGTATCGGTCCCCCTCCAATCTGATCAGATTGTCATCATGTAATTCGAAGTCATATTTCTGGCTCTCGAATGTACCCTCTATCAGCTTCTGTCTGATCTCCATCATATAAGGATCGCTCTGCTGAGCCTCTCGCACCTCGTCAATCAAGCTGAAACTAGCAACCATGGCATGAAGCGAGTGTGCTCGACGACTCAGAGCATCAGCTACAACATTGGCCTTCCCCTCTTTGTACTGGAGGTCAATGTCATAGTCCTTCAGGAACTCTAACCATCTTCTCTGTCTCATATTCAACTCCTTCTGAGTGAATATGTACTTCAAGCTTTTATGGTCGGTGTAGACTGTCAAACTAACTCCGTATAAGTAATGACGCCATATCTTCAAGGCGAAGACTACAGCTCCCAACTCAAGATTGTGCGTGGGGTAGTTTTCCTCATGTTTCTTCAGCTGGCGAGAGGCATAAGCAACTACTTTGCCATGCTGCATGAGTACACAACCCAATCCCCTACCCGATGCGTCACAATATACCTCAAATCCCTCTGTACCGTCTGGGATAGTCAGAACAGGTGCAGAAGTCAATGAGTCCTTCAAGCTCTGAAATGAACCCTCACAGTCATCTGTCCATACAAACGGTGCATCCTTCTTCATCAAACTGGTCATTGGCTTGCTGACCTTAGAAAAGTCCTTAACAAATCTCCTGTAATAACCTGCCAAGCCGAGGAAGCTCCTGATGTCGGTAACTGACTTCGGCCTTGGCCAGGTGCGCACGACGTCAATCTTTGCTGGATCCACTGAGATCCCAGCATCTGAGATGACATGACCAAGGAAAGAGACCTGGTCAAGCCAAAACTCACACTTGGAGAACTTAGCATAAAGCTGGTTCTCCCTTAGTATCTCTAAAACTTGTCTCAAGTGACTTTCATGTTCACCTCTCGACCCTGAATATATGAATATATCATCGATGAAGACCACAACTGACTTGTCCAACTGTTCCCTGAACAAACGGTTCATCAAATCCATAAATATCGTCGGTGCGTTCGACAAACCAAACGGCATCACTGTAAACTCGTAGTGGGCATATCTCGTCCGGAATGCCGTCTTCTCAATATCTTTCTCTCTAACAGGAATCTGATGATACCCTGACCTGAGATCAATCTTGGAGAACACAGATGCCCCTTTCAATTGATCAAACAAATCATCTATGCGTGGTAGCGGATACTTGTTCTTTATTGTAACAGTATTCAACTCCCTGTAGTCGATGCAGAGGCGGAGACTGCCATCCTTATTCTTTACGAAGAGTACTGGCACTCCCCATGGTGATACACTAGGCCGCACAAACCCTTTGTCGAGCAGGTCTCTCAGCTGTTCTTTTAATTCATTCATCTCAGCTGGAGCCATGTGGTAAGGCGCCTTGGCTATCGGTCCGGTTCCTGGTAGCAACTCGATGGTGAACTCTACCTCCCGCGGTGGTGGCATGCCGGGTAGTTCCCTTGGAAAGAGGTCGGGAAACTCCGACACCACTGGTACTTTGGGGTCGAACTCTGAATCTCTCTCTATGTCCTGAACATAGCAGAGGTACACTTCTTTCTTCTTTCTCAGCTCTCGATACATGGACATAGCAGTGATGATCTTGGTTGAAGGCTCTCTAGGTCTCTGGCGGTATGATATAGTAACCCTAGATGGACTCCTGAGTAGCAGTCGGTGCTCGACGCAGAGGATATGACCCTTGTGCCGCTCCAACCAGGTCATCCCGCATATAACATCAAACCCTAAATCTCTGAACTCAATCAAGGTGATAGGAAAGTCTTCTCCTCTAATTAGGATAGTGGCAGCTCGGTAGTAGCGAGTGCATCGAACCTTCTCCTTAGACGGGAGTGTAACCGTGAAGTCTGGCAGCTCGTCAGCATCTAGCCCCAACCTCCTTGCAAATGATAATGAGACGAAGGTATGCGAGGCCCCTGAGTTAAATAGTACTGATGCATCAACGCCATTGATCGGAAAGGTACCCGTGAGGATAGTGCCGCTCTCATCGGCCTATGCCTCAGTGAGTAAGCTTAACGCACCTTCCGAACCGAATCCACAATCTATGTATTTCATAAGGATCATAAGTATTGATGGTATAATACGAGTCGAAAATGAGTAATCAGCACTGATATTATTTAAACCATCCTATTACATTATGAGTTTTCTATTACAACACTTCAGTGTATTACATGGCTAGTACTTTCTAAAGGTTAAATTCAGGCGTCCAGGCCTCATGTGTGTGGCATTGATTACTGTTGATGGTGCCGTATTCAACTTAATCCTCTTGATACCGTGGTACAACATTCTCGATTTTCCACCCATGATTAGAATATCTCCTGACTTAAGTATCACTTTCTGGGCAAGGTCTACGCGCTTCTGATCGCCATATAGGAATTCGACGTCGTCTCCAATGGACCAAGACACTATGGGTATCCCTCGGTTAAGAGACTCCGCTGTCTCGTCCTTATCTTGGTGTAGTCCAAGTCGCCCCTCCTTTTCATAGAAGTTGATAATGCAGAGGTCTGCTTCAAGGTTCGGGATTGGATCCGCTTCAAGTTGTTGAGCGATCCCTACGGCTTGTGTATTAACCGTATGATACTCCTCAGGTATCTCTGGTGGTGTTGTTCCATCCACTGCTCTCGTCTTTTGGTAAGTGTTGGTGTAAGGGTTCTAGTTCTTACCCAAGCACATCATTCTTAGCTTCATTCTCGATCCTCCAGGGTATTCCGGTGTATAGAAACATCCCGGTCCCACTCCTAGCTGGCTACATCTCCTGATGATGGAGATTTGTGCCTTTGGTGACAGGTATCCTTTTAATAAGATCATACCTGGCCGGATGACCTGACACTGCTCCCTTGGGAATTCGTGAATCTTTAGGTCGGTCTCTTCTAGGCTAGGTGTTGAAGGTATTGGATAACAAATGTTGAAGTTTCCTAAGGTGGTAATAATTTATCTTACATGAGTTCTAATTAACTAACTAGAAACTCCCTCAAAACATATAGTCACTAATTCATGCATGAAATGCGATAAGCATACAGTTTCTTTCCTAATAGGTTGTAGTGGTACCTGGTCTCGATGAGGGTTCAGCCTCGTCTTTCCGGTCCATCATGTGTAGTGCAGGCGGCCCTGATCATTGGACAATCCGGGGTCCCCTGTTAGCAGCTGGCTGTGTCGCCTTTGGACCGTCGGTTCCAGGATTCGGAGCGGCCACGCCCTTGCCCATGGCCTTCCACCCAGGTCTATAGGCTTTACTCTCCTGGTTTCTGAAACATTCGAAAGCTCGGTGTCCGAACACACCACAGAAACTGCACTCCACCTTATTGCCTTCACAATCAACTCCAGGGTGGTCTTGGTTGCACCTGCGACAATTGTAGCGACGTTTGTATCCCCCGCCGGTCCCTTTGCCGGTATCAGTACCTGTTTGCTTTGCAAAATTAGTAATTGAATTTCAGGGTTGATATCTGACTGTTAACTCAATTTAAGGAGTTACTGGTTACCCTTTGGTGCAGGCGAGCGTAGAGGCTTCGCTGCTACGCCGTAGGTTTGCTTTTGTGGCTCTTCAGCAGCCTTAGGTTGGTTACCTTTTGAGCCTTTCTGGGGTGGGGGCTGGTACTTACCTTTCTTCTGTCCTCCCTGCCCCTGATTGTCAGAGCTATTTCCAACAACTTTTCTCTTCAGTGCCTGATCTTCGTCCCTCAGCTGGACGGTGATTTCAACTTTAGCAGCGGCATGATAGCACTCCTGCTCTTAAAAATATCAGTCTCACATTCATTCTCATAAAACGTTCATTCATTTCAACTAATCTCAACTTTCTTTACCTGCAAGGTAGTGTAGCTTGCCGGGCCCATGCCATAGCGTAGTCGGTGACTCAGCCCGCCATAGAAGAGCGGTCGACCAGGATCTGGTCTGAATATCCCAATCCCGGTAGAAGACGGATAAGAGTGGTGAACTGAGAGTAGTAGTCGTCCACCGTCATCTTGTCAGTCTGCTTCAGCGCGTCCAACTCTAAACGCTTCTTAGTCTGGACATGGGTGGGGTAGTACTTGGCTCTCAGCAAGGCCGCGTACTGCTCCCAGCCGAAGTTAGGGTTGGCAACATGTTTGGCCCTAACTAGCTTCCACCAATCGCTCGCCGCATCCTTCAAGTAGAACGCAGCAAGTCGCACCTTGGCTTCTGTAGGTACATCAAGTGTCTCGAAGGCAGTCTCCAGCTCTGAGATGTACGCCTCAAGTTTGGTGGGATCTGTCTCCCCTCTAATCGGTGGGGGTTGAAGGTCAGCGAGACTCTTCACCCAGTTTGGCTCCCGGGGCTGTGGTGGTGGAGCATGCGGTCCCGCACCGGGCTGATAGCCCATGTGCCCCAGGGCGGCAGCAACGATCTCAGCTATCGTCTGTCCACCGGGATCTCAACAACCTCATCTCCTTCTTCGCCACAGCCTCAGCCTCGTCCTCCTCTTCTTCCTGACATCTGAATAAGTATAAATGCACAGTAAGCTCGTGATTACAAAGGCTTTGGTCTAAGCATTTATAATAGCCTCTAAACAGTAAGATACTCCACCCTTATTGGTGGTTATCTGACTCAGCTCACACTACTATCTCACACCCAAACCCATGACTATTACTCTAACTCGGTACCTACTCTAGTTCGGTAACTCTAGTCATCAGAGCGTAACTACGCTCTGATACCACTTTTTGTAACACCCTAACTGCTAAACCTGAACCAACACGTAACAAACCTGTAACAATATTACAACACAGCGGAAGAAAGTACTAAAATTTGGTGTTACCGCCGTTAGTCACCCACGTGACTAACTAGGCCTATTCCAGTCTCAAGCTACGGTCTGACGGACCTGAGTGTACCGAACATAAGTGTGTACAAGTCTTAAAACAAAATAGAATACCGAGTATGAAGTATCTCTCCTATTATTACAACTTACTACCACAGTTTATAAAGCGAGTGCACATGCACACTCGTAATGCAAATTAAACCCTTAGAGCTCTACCACTCCTACTCTCAGGCTGGGTCCTCGTCTGGCACCTACCTGTAAAGTTTAAATCACAGGCCCCAAGGGGCTCAGCACATGGCTGGTATAGAAAACGTGCAGCCCACAAGCTAACAAGGCTACACACGACTACTTTGTCGTATACATGCAGTTGATTATTCATACAAACAATAATAAGAAGTACAATAACAACAACATATTTATGTGAAACATTCACAACTCAAATAAATTGAACGTCGTAATGGACGCCCATTAATGAGTAAGTTAGATTCCTTAATCCCGAAGCTTGAGAATTGTTTAGTTCTCGTGTTTGACCATACCTTATAAGTGTCAACCATTCTCCTAAAAGAACTGGTTGTTCTCTAACTGATATGTTTATTTTTGTCGGGTCAAAGTAACCCTAGCCAATGAGTTATTAGCTCCATTGGTTTAATAAACATTAATTCTTAAGTTGTGAGGGGTGTAGCTTGACCCTCTTGCGCCTCCTGAAGTTGCCTCCCTTTCGAACTGTCCCCGAGATGGTCGGGTCAGTTATCGCCCTAGGCAAAAGACGATCTGATACAGATGCGACCTCCCTACCCGAACATGCATGACCGGAGTCGTCCCGGATTCCTCTCCTCACAAGTTCCAGTTAGTTGAAGTCTCATTGACAATTAGTTAGTTAAACCTCTCTCGGTATTAACCTACTAACAACTTGGAGTATTTATAACCTCGTACAATTGTTTATTAAACAAGTTAATGAACAAACTCCGAATCAAGTAATGTTAGTGTACAATGGACACAAAATAACAATACAGTAGATCGGTTTCATGCTTAATCTTGGTTAGTCGTATCACAATAACATATAGCACACAAACCGAGGTAGACCTCATTAGCAAACAAGCTACAAGAATCCCATACCTTAGCCTATCGACGTTTGTCCACTCCTGGATGACGTCCCGACTATTCCGGTCACCTACTCCGCTCCTATAGACGGCGTGGTTAAATAACTTAATTTTCGTATTTTTACTATTCACCATATTTTACTATTCACCGTATTTTACTATTCACGTATACGTATTTACTATTCATGTATATGTATTTTACTATTCACGTATACATCTCGTATTTGACTATTCATATATACGTAGTTACTATTCATGTATACGTACTTACTATTCATGTATATGTATACTATTCACGTATACGAGTACTATTCATGTACACTATAATTTTCGTACACGCCTGTATGATACTCCGTATCATACGTATTTATTTCTTTCCTCTATATAACTTGTATTTTCATTAAAAATACCTTAAGTAATGATTTCTCCTATACTTATTAAATTACGGGTATACCCCTCGTATACCTTAAGTTATATACGGGTCTCGTTTAACCCCGTCTTAACTCTGTTTCTTTTACAACTTGTTTCTAAATTCTTTATTTAATTTCCTTACCCTTCTAAACACATAAAAATGTGTTATTTACATCACTTACCCATAGTTTTCTCTTAATCTCTACTTTATTCATAATAAGTTCTAAACATGTTATTTTTATTTCTAATTTCTTCCAAAGTCTTACTTAATTAATTTCTTTTATACCTTTGTTCAATTACCAAAATATACCCAAGTTTGACCAGCCTTTTATGGTCAAACCCCCCTAACTTTCCATTATTTACAATGTTACCCCTAAAGTTAATTTAACTTAACTTTTTATTCTTTTATCCTTTTTATATCTAATCTTTTGCTACAAATTTCATTTTAGCTTTTCTAAACATTTTACAAACTTTCATTGACCAAGTTTGACCACGTTTGACCAAGTTTGACCAGGGAAATTACCATTTTACCCTTGTGGTCTTTTCTTTTATCCTAACTCATTTATTAACCAAATTAACCCTAATTAATTTCTAATTTTCGTAACTAATTTTCCTACAGATTTTTGAACATCAAAAATCATTTTAAACATCTCTAAATCACCAGATTTAATTATCTAATGTTGTAGTATATATATACTATATTTTATTAACTTTAAATACACCAAAAACCTTATAAATTCTTATAATACTTATAAACTCTTTATAAATTGTAAACTTAATTCTACAATTATTTTCCCATCATCTAAACTTTATAAATTTCATAATAACTCTTATTCATTTTCGGCAATGATAATATGTTACCAAAACTTCACAATTTTTACATATTACACTTAATTATACTAATTCCTTTAATTTAACTTAGTTATATAATTTTTCTAACTCACCTAAGCTCCCTTAATTTTCGGCCATACACTAAATTTTAGTATATGAACTTTTCTTATATATTATGATAGCTTATATTAAAGTTTATATCATAAGGGTTGTAAATCTAATTTTAGATTTACAAAATATTAACATTTTAGGTGCTAAAAATTAAATCTAACAACTACTAAATTCGGTAATAATAAACAAGGCATACAATATGTTAGATCATATATAGATCAATATTTAGAACCAAGAAATAGGTAGTTGTAGGATTTACCTTGTATATTAAACTTTTAGCTTAATATTTAAGCTTGAATTCCTTAGAAATTTCACCAGCAATTTGCTAAAGGAATTGTCCCCAAAATTATACAATAAGATGAAGAATAAGATGTGTTAGTATCCCATGCCAATCGGCTGTAACAAAACTAAAAAATAAGAAGTTTTCAAGAAGGCAATGTTTTACCTCGAGAATCAAAGGCACTTATTAGTGGTTTTTCCTGAGAATCTGGGAGCTCATGAGCTATGGTTGTAAAGCTCTTGAAGAGAGGATTCCAACAAGCTATCAAGCTTGTGATTTGGAGCTAGGACGAGAAAGTTATGATTCTTACAAGGAAGGGTGTTCTTTAAGGTTCAAAACTAAGAACTTTGGCTTTGTTTTGTGTTGTTTCTTCAAAGAGAGGATTGGCTACGACCTTGGAAGCTCTCATTTGACAGGTAAGAGTCTCATTAATCATTCACTAAGGGGACAATATGATAAGGTAATGCAAGGAAGTCTTGAGTAGGTGAAATAGTGAATTTAAAAGCAAAAATAGCCTTGGTGAGTCACCCCCCAAGTCGGCAGCCCTATGCCCCTTTTAATCTGATTTTTTTGTTTTCTTCTTATATTATGTAACATTTGATGAATTAAACTCGTTCATAATGACTTATACCATGTTATAGGTATGTTACAAGGCCAAAAATGCCTTAAAACACATTTTATGTGCTTCCCGGTTCACATTGATTTTGCAATTTGTTTTGGCTAGTTTAAATGTGTTCTTAGTACATTTACAACCTTTAGAAACTTTGTTCGTGAAATATCATGTTGCTAATTCCAATTTAAACCAAGTCGTTTAGTGGTTTCTCCTTGACTTTCGTCAGTTTAGTACCGATTTTTGTGTGGACTTGTATACTTAATTTGTGTGTACACGTAATGGTTCCTATGACCATTTTATTGTTTTTCCCTTACTTATTAATGATATTTAGGCTCATTAGCCTTTTAGTTTCATGTATTAATGCTTACGGCACATTTTTCCTTAAAGCACATTTTGTGCTCTAAGGTGCGTTTTCGGTTTTAAACGTTTTAGGTATGTTTTTGTGTACATTGATGTTTAAACTCTTTTCTAATGTTTCTAAGGAATATTATAGCCTTAATATATTATAATTAGATAGTTCATCAATATACTAAGGTTTATGGTATTTCACGAACCTTCGATAATAACCGGCCAAACTCAGAAAGCTGCGAACGTCTGTAACCGTCTTCAGCCTCGGCCAACTCTTCACTGTCTCAATCTTAGCAGGTTCTACAGATATCCCGCTCGCTGATATAATGTGTCCAAGGAATGACACGCTGTCCAACCAGAACTCACACTTCGAGAGCTTGGCATACAGCTGGTTCTCTCTCATGATACTCAAAACCTGCCTCAAATGTAACTCATGCTCCTTCTCGGTCTTTGAATAGACCAGGATATCGTCGATGAAGACCACAACTGAACTATCAAGCTGCTCTCTGAAAAGACGGTTCATCAAATCCATGAAAATGGTTGGCGCATTCGATAACCCGAATGGCATAACGGTGAACTCGTAGTGTCCATACCATGTCCTGAAGGCTGTCTTCTCCACATCACCCTCCGCAATCCTGATCTGATGGTAGCCAGATCTGAGATCTATCTTCGAGAACACACTGGCCCCTCTTAGCTGGTCAAATAAGTCATATATCCGTGGCAACGGGTACTTGTTCTTGACCATGACCGCATTAAGCTCGCGGTAGTCGATGCAGAGTCGCATACTGCCGTCCTTCTTCTTGACGAACAGTACTGGAGCACCCCAAGGAGAAACACTAGGTCGAATGAATCCTTTGTCGAGGAGGTCCTCCAGCTGTAGCTTCAGCTCCCTCATCTCAGCCGGCGCCATACGGTAGGGCACCTTAGCAATAGGGCCCGTACCTGGCAACAAGTCGACGGCGTACTCAACCTCGCGCACAGGCGGCATGCCTGGCAGCTCATCAGGAAACAAGTCGGGGATATCTACCACGACTGGAATGTCTGAGTCCATCACGTCGCTCTGTCTCGTGTCCTGTACATAACAGAGGAAGGCTTGACGGCCCTTCCTAACGTCCTTCATCAGGGACAGTGCTGACACGATCTTGACAGTCGGCTCTCTCCTCACACTGCGGTATGACACTGTCTTGCCGCTCGGCCCCTTCAGCAGTAGTCGATGCTCTGCACAATGTAGGCGGCCCCTATGCTTCTGCAGCCAATCCATGCCCACTATAACGTCGAAGCCCAAGTTCTTGAACTCAATTAGGTCTTAGTCATGATGCTGATCTCTAACCCCGTGTACTGTCTGGTGCAACCAACTCTCTCCTTCGAAGGAAGGGTGACTGAAAAGTCAGAAAGCTGTTTGGGGGCAGCCCCCAGCTTCTTAGCAAATGCCGAGGAAATAAAAGAATGCGAAGCCCCTGAGTCGAACAATACGGAAGCACTAACACCATCAACAGGAAAGGTACCTGAGATCACCTCTCGTATTAGCATCGAGTCCCAATAAATCACTAATTTACTGTCGGTTGTAATTGTCATACCTGTGATGACATTACCGGACTCCTTGGCTTGTGCCATATCTAGGATGCATATGGTACCCTCCTTTCCATTTTCGTGCCTGAAGTTATGAATTAACGGTATCAACAAACTGAACACATATACTTGAAGGTACAAAAACTCTTATTTCATTCATCCAACTATATTATACAAGGTTACACACTTAGCTACTACTATTACAACAGTACTGTCTGAAAGTTAAATTTAAACGGCCAGGTCAGATGTGGGTCTCATTCACTAGAGCTGGTGGGGCGGTATTGAGCTTAATGCTCTTAATTCCATGATATACTAGCCTCGACTCTCCACCAAATACCAACACATCCCCAGACTTGAGGATGATCTTGCTCGCTAGATCCATCCTCTTCTGGTCTCCATAGATGAACTCAGCATCATCGCCGATGGAGAATGACACAACTGGTATTCCTCTGGTGATGGACTCGGTCGTCTCATCACGGTCCTGGTGCATCCCAAGCTTTCCTCCCTGCTCGTAGTAGTTGACGATGCAGACGTCAGGTGTCATGTCGGGTAATGGATAAGTCTCACATTCTTGAGCAATATCCATTGCGTTTCTCACCAAGGTTAGGAAACTCTCAGGTATCCTAGGTATTGATACGCCACCTACCATCCTCACCTCTCGATAAACCCTAGCTTGCGGATCCCAATCTTTCCCTTAGCACATCATGTGCAATTTCATCTTAGAACCACTACTAAATACAAGGGTATAAAATCATCCCATGCCCTTACCCAAAGCTCTACACTCATTCACTATGGCGATTTGCTCATCTAGGGTTAGGAACTCTCTGAGAAGTATCATGCCCGGTCTGACCACATGACATAACTCTCCAGGGTACTCCCGTCTTTCTTCCACGGGTCTAGGTGATCTCGGTCTTGTGAGTGTGGGATAGCAGATATCGAAGTCTCCTAAGAGATAAAAGGTTTCCTAGGTAAGTCGTTTATCTAAAGCGGTAATTAAAACACACATTCATGCTAAGGTAAAGCGTTTAACACTTAGTCATGCTCTCATACAATGGTTAAGGTTTCAAATGCTAACCTTCACCGCGCTGGGTACTAGTACCAGCGCCCGAAGCTCCCGCTGCATTCAGCACACGGTTGCCCGGTGGGTTCCTCTGTGAAATACCCCGAACTTAAATATGGTGATTATATTATTCTAATATAGTATTTAAGGGCCTAATAGTGCCTAAGTAATTTTTGGTAAAGAAAATAAATCCAAAAGAAATGAAGAAACGCTTAAAAAGCGAAAAACGCTAAATGAGCGTAAAATAACCATAGGAGGTACGAGACCTCGGTTATAGTATCGTAAGGATTCCTAAGGCTTATTCTCACCTCCCTCCTTCTCTCCCAGTGATTTCTCTCTCCCTCCTTTGAGCTGGGTGATTTTTGAGAAGCTCCACACCTTCCATGGCTTCTCTTCATTCTTCCTCATGCTCTAGCTCCATTTGAGCTCCAAATGTAAAATAAATTACATATTTGCAATCCCCTCATCCTCCTCTACATTTCTATCTTTTCAAAATTCGAAAAGGATGAGTTTCATTATCATGGGTTTTCCCCATTTGAAGAGAAAAGCACACCATTGTGAAGCTTGGAGTCTCCTCTTTCCAACAAGGTAAAAATCTCCATGAAAGACCCCACTTTTCTCCATCTCTTGGTATGGCCGATTTTTGGTCTCTCTCTCTTACCTTGTTTTTCCTCTTGTTTTGGAGCTTTGCTTTAACCCTCCAATGGTGGTGAGAACACCTTCTTGAACCAAGGGCTAAAACCCCTCCTAAAGCACTCCAAAGGTAAACCCTAGGATTTGTATTTTAAACACTTCAATGAATTAGTGTTATTATGAGGGTTAGTAGGTTAATTATGCTTGTCTTTGTGTGCTTGGGTAATAGGAATGGAGTTTGGCAACTCCATTCCCCACAAAATCGATTTGGACAAGAAAGAGAGGAAGAGGAGAAATGGAAAAGAAAAGAAGGAATCAAAAGCTCAAGGTAAGAGCTCTTTCCTAATGTAAATTCTATTACATTAGAGTAATGGGAATGGGTAAAATATTTAAAGAACCCAAAACCTTGTACTAGTATTGAGGATTGTGAAATTTGAGTATTTAAGAGCAAGTATTTGAATCGAAGGCTTTGGAGCCAAGTGTAATGAGTATGTGTATTGGTATTGTGATTGATGGGTATTGATGTATTAAGATTGCTTAGTATGTGTGCTGGTAGAACCCTTGTGGTTTGGCTAGAATAGGAATGAATTTGATGGAAAAGTATGTATGTGGAGAAGCTAGAATAGTAGGTGAACTATGGCAAAATTTTAGTAGGAATTGTGCATTAGTGGATGACTTGGTGAATGGAAGAACCAAGGTATGTATTGGGATTAGTAGAGATGTTTAATGACCATGGATTGGGAATTGGAGGATGAGGATAAAGTATATAGAAATCTGTAGCAAGAAGTGATAAAAAAATGTATTGGAGGAGCTAGGAAAAATTAGAGTGCAAGATGTAGTGAAATGGATGTTGGACTTGGGTATAGATGTTGTATTTGCTTGGAAATGGATTTGGGATACTAGGAGTAGCATTGGTAGAGGGAGTATGGAATGGTAAAGGGTAAAATGAAAATCTGTAGCATGAGAGTAAAGAAAACAATTGTAAGAATTGAAAGGAAGTGAGGAGAAATTGTGTATGAGGATTTAGAAAGAGTAAGGAATTGTAGGATGAACTAAGGAAATTTGGAGGGCCTAGATAGTGTTTAAACATGTGGGATTACATGTAGGTAGATTGGGGAAGTAATGGGTAAAAGAGAGGACTGAAAACAGATTTTAAAACTGAAGTACTGGGCCGGACCGGACTTGCGACCGGACTTGCAAGTTCGGTCGAGCCCAGATTTACAAAGACGGGAAACCTTCTGGAATCGACCGGACTTGCGACCGGACATGCAAGTTCGGTCGGACCAGAAAATTCTCCCGTCAGAAACCTTCTGGAATGGACCGAACTTGCGACCGGACTTGCAAGTTCGGTCGGCCAGAAAAATTCCCGTAATGCAAGCTACTGGAATGGACCGAACTTGCGACCGGACTTGCAAGTTCGGTCGAGCCAGAAAATTTCCCGTACTGGTAGCTACTGGAATGGACCGGGCTTGCAAGGTCGGTCGCAAGTCCGGTCGAGTCAAAAAAAAATATTTTTACTATATGATTATAATAATCATATGTATATATGCCTATACACATATATGCATATATATGTAGTAGTACACTACAATTGAAATAATAAAGGTAAGAAAGTAAGTATATGAGTATGAAAACAAGTGTAAAAGTAACCAAGCAAGTTGAGAGTATAAGAACATTAAGTACACCGGGATAACGGGGTAAGTACGGGAGTAGTAATTATTTGTGTATCGTAAGAGTTTAGTATTAATAATAATGTTGAAACATTATCAGTGGAACAAGTGTGAACCAAGGAACAAGGGAACACGCGTTAAAGCTAACTCCGGTGAAAGGTATGATTTCCTCATGCCCCGTATGCTAACCGAGTTACGTTGATTTGTGTGCTGTATGCCGGCTAATCAAGACTAAAGCATGAAAACGGTTTATTGCCTTTCATTATATGTCTTGTTGTATGTTGATTGAGCTAACCTTCTTGATTGATTGTGTGGCTTTACTTAGTGCGTAGACCGACTCATAGATGAGTCTATTGTGTAATGACTCGTGTTGAGAGTCATGTGTGAATTAATGGAACCGTAGCAACGCACTAAACCAATGAACCAATAAACGATAACGTAAACCAATGAACTCACTAGAATGTGAGAGAGTTTACGGGAGTAATAACCTTCCGATAACGGTAGGAGAAACGAAATGAATAATCCACAAACGAAAGTAGTGGAAGTACATAAGTAACCTATATTAGAGGAACTAATCTTGGTGCAAAACATGAACCATGAGGGTAGTAAAGAATGATGAGGGATCTCCAAACCCCTTAGTAATTAGTCGACCCATTATGAGAGGACCCGACTGATGTAAGTATGTCCCGAACATGAGAGTATTCGATATGTTGGGGAAACCCTTAAATCTGAGGATACTAGTCGGTGGTAATTCCCCAAGCTAATAGAGGTTATCGAGAGAGATACTTCTAGGCTAATCCATGAGATTGTATTGTGCTCTGAGAGGAGAGTGTTGGGAATATGAGTAGTCCGGTAGGAACGGACATTGAGTATTTGAGGAGCTAAGCGTATAGCCCTCGTATTGTAGGTCCGGTGGCGAGTCTTGTGTATGACTCCGCCCAGAGACCAAAGTACTGAGTAATGAGTATTGCGTATGTATGAGTAAAGTAATGAGTATCGAGTAAGAAGCAAGTATGAGTATGTAATGAGTACCGAGTATTGAGTACGTATGAGTAAGTATAGAGTATTGAGTATGTAAGAGTAAGTGTGGAGAATTGAGTAGTGAGTATGCACTAGTACAGTAACGAGCACAGAGTAAGGATCGGGTACGAGTAAGGCATTGAACATGGAGTGATGAGTATGCAAGAGTAAGGAGTAGGTATGAGTAGAATAACGAATATCGAACTCAGTACGAAGAGTAATGAATGTATAACAAATATGAACGGTTGACTATTGAATTGTCTTCCTCAGTAAGCATTGAACTTGTATATTTATGTAGGTATCTTTGATTGTATTGTCGGAGTATGAGTGTGTATGTATGCATGTAAAATGAACTCCATGTATATCCGACCCAAAGTAGTCGGCGTACCGCGGTTAGCACGCGGTATATGCGGATTTCATATGCAGCGTAAGCTGACCCCCTCGGGGGACCGTTTTTAGTATGCAGGTACCGAAGTTGTTCACCGTTCGAGAGAGTAGGACGGGGACTGCTGCATAAGCATGGGTAGTTGAAAAAAAAAGGGAATTGTATTTGTAACGTAGTATGAATTTGGAAGTCTAAACTGTATCGGTAATGTAAGGATTGTAGTATGCTCGGTATAGTATTGTATTGGAGTTGTTTCGAATTATGGATTGGTATGCAAGAGAAAGTAATGTATTGTGTAGAGCACTCAGTATGTTCATATTCATCAGACCGATAGTATGTAGTATTGTAACTCGCCTTGTTAGTCACGTGGGTGACTAACGGCATTGTACACCCGCCGTTGAGTAAGTAATATCCGCTGCGAAGGTAAGCATGGTACGGTAATGACGGTATTAGCGGTAGGGGTGTTACAAAAAGTGGTATCAGAGCGAAGTATCGCTCTGATGGATGAAATACCGAGTTTAGGTAAATACCGAGTTAGGAAGTAGGGACTTAGGGCTAAGGGTTGAGTGTTAGCGTGTGAGGTATGCTAGATAGGAACTTCCGCGTGAACCGGAAACCTACAACAACCATACCCCGCCCTCCGCAACCCACGGTATTAAGTTGGGAGAGTAACGCCAGAGAGATGGAAGACCTCTCACACTCGGGTAACACCCGATCTGGCAGTTGAAAGTAAACCTGGATAGAAAGAGAACCTGTCATACGGTAGAGTCCAAGAACGGGAAGTCCCAAAGATGGTTCCCATTGGATGACGATGACCGCACTTAATGGCGAAGAAGTGAAGATCCTAAACACAAGGATGATGGAATTTATGGCACCATGGGGCGACATGCTTCACAGTCGCGAGAACCTTGAGTAGCCAACAAGAAGAGAAACGCAATCGCGCAGTGAAGCAAGGAAGATGGAGTAGCGAACCCTAGACAAGAGAGTCTACGGACTGTAATATTTGACAATACCAACCACAATGTACAAACCGACTAAGGAACTAGTCGAGGTTGGATTAATACCAAACCTACACGCCAAGAGGCTGTAATAACCGAACAACATAGTTCAGATAACTATGAAAGAAATCATAACACAGACACCTATAGGACCGCAACATGGTTCCTAAGGATGAGTAAAGTCTCGTTAACCACACTGAAGGTGTGAGACACCCGGATGGACGACAACCATGTCAAGTACACTGAGAAGCGACTCAGGAGATCGATCACCAAGATCAAAAGATCAAATGAAGACCTAATAAAACCACCAATTATGGATGGAAACGATACCGCCACCGGTATACATTAACCGAAAAACAACCTACCTGCGCACTTGCCTAGGGCAAGTGCAGCAACTACAGGATGGTTGGAAGACTGTTAGCAACCCGCAACACTTGGTAAAGTATCGCTATGATGAATGGAGCAAAAAAATAGGATCACCAATCCTGAGTATTTGAATAATGAAACCTCGGAAAGGCCTAACGGCCCGACCATTGTATTGAGAGTATACCGGTCAGCGAGAAGCTGAACTTGGTCAGGACCTGAATCATGGCAACGCCATAAGGAATTTCTTTTTACACCGAAATGTTATTTCAAAACCCAAATTTTTCTTTCAAAACCACAAATCCTTCTTTTAAACCTCGGATTTTTAAAACCAAACTAACGGAAATACGGTGAGTATCATAGAATGATACAAGAGGAGTTGGCAATAGAATACTTCACCTAGGCGTGTGACGAACACTACGAGTGTACCCAAATACGGGATGTGGGACGACCGCACTCCGAAGGAGCTTGAGGGCCTGACAGATAGTCAGGTAAGTGGTAACGTGCCAAGACGGTACCCCACGTATGTATACATGTGGTGTACGAAACACGGGAAGTAGTCAATTCTATTCTACGGACCATAAGCAAATTCAACCAGAGTAGTTGAATACCTCGAACGAGCAAAGGGAACTCAGATAAGCTTACCAGCTAAGGAGTCAAGAACCTACTTGCAGAACGTTTATATCGTGAGTGGTTAGAACTGGTGTATTTATCAAAAGAAAGAAATTAATACTCAAAATATCTGTCGGGCTGCAATTAAAACCCGGTCGCAGTAGTATAGAAGACAGAAGCGGTCGGGGTCAAACCGTGGGACTTATAGCGAGATAAAATAGTACCTAAGCTTGTCACAAAAGGGGGGTAGTTAATTGACTTGTTTTAGGGAAAATAAATAGCAGATAAGATAACTGAGTGCAGATGAATTAAATGGAACTCCGGGTTCAGGTTTATATAATCTGATTAATTATGCTATCTCTACCAGTTTAATATATTAGTTTGGCAAAATTCCTGTTATTATCTTAAGGACTAAATCATAGACTCATAAGAACTCGTTTACTAGAAAATGCTCGATCTAATCAAGGTTCGAGCAATACTTATGTAAACGGACGTTAAATTCGAGGAATTATTATTGCATCTGAAAATACTAACCTATTAAATCATAATAAGCTTTCTCCAGATTTACGGCTTAATTAACCTGTCTATTTATCACCTTGTCTGATCAAAACAGACTTAGTAAAGCATTTTAATAAATTCATGTAATTTATTAAAAAGGCGAGAGATAAACTTTAAGCGTAACAAACTGTATTTATTTTAACTGGTAGAAATATTGATTACATAATTAAACAAACCATAATTAAAACCCTTGCCCGGAGCAAATCCTCCTTAGCCTGACATATTAACTGGTAATAAGTCAGACAGAGGTTGGACGTAATAACAATACGGGATGGTGGATGATGAATGGAGAAAATGAAGGGGAAGAAGAGTGGGAGCATACGTAGGATTTTTGTAAGTGAAATGAGAGATTTTGAGTGTTAATTTGGGGGTGGAACGTGTGTGTGAGTATTACAGAGAGTTACTTCGGGCCATTTGTGCGCAGGTTTTTCTGATGAAGTGGTAGTGTTTATATAGAGGAGAGGAAGAAGAAGAAAACAGAAGAAGCGATGGAGCATGCGTGTGGATTAACAAGATAAGGGAATTGCAGTGGGAGTAGATGGATAAGAAGAGCATTGATTGCTCATAAATTGCAGGGACGCGTGAGTATTTTGAGGAGGGTCGGCCGCGACTGTCGGTAGGCGCCGCAACGAAGGAGGAAGAAGAAAACTGTTCGCGCTCCAATTTAATCACGTCCGCGTGGCTGTCCGCACAGACCCACGCGGTTGTAGAGTGTCCGCCCGGTCAAGAGCGCCGTCCGCCCAGCCGTCCGCCTTGATCTAGGCGGTTGCATATGTTGGTGTCCGCCTACACGTCTGCCCCATAACAGGCGGTTGCAAGCCTTGACCGCCCTGGCGTCCGCATGTCCTTATGCGGTTGTAGCTTGTGGTCGTGACTTAATTTCTTCAAACTTCGACCGGCTCTAGCTTCTTCGTTTGGACTCCGTTTTCTGAGCCGTTTGCGTCTATGCGTTCGTCTCTTCGTCTACTTTACTCCCAACTAGGTTTTCCTCATGTTTAAACAATAAATTTGTAAGATAACAATTAAACATAAACTAGAGGAAAACTAACTGAAGTGGAGAAATGAGCAAGAAAAGTGCTAATATTAAATATAAAATACACCTATAAAACATGCTCATTTGGACACTTATCACACCCTCACACTTATCTTTTTGCTTGTCCTCAAGCAAAACCATGTACCTAAGTAAGTAGGAAATGCTCAATACTAACAAATATTATTATGAAGGGTAGGATAAAGAAGTGAACAGTTCATGATCTTTTTAACTTATTGAGGAGTGTGAAAAATTAACTGCTGGTGGCATAGGTGTGCTCAGGGTAAAAATAAAATATAGAGTTTCGGGGTATGATCTAAGGTACTTCAATGTTTCTTTTGTTTAGGTGACTCTGAGAACTTTTACCATGGCCAACTTCTCTCAAGAATGGGCATTGAGGAGAAAGCAAAAGGAAAAATAGATTTATGCATTTGTTTCACTTTTGCATAAGAGATGAGAAGATAAGCATCAAGCTTTTGTATTTAAGAACACTCAACTCTCTTGTTGGTTACCAATGGTGTCTCGCAAGTCCCTTATTATTATTTTTTCCTTTCTTCTTTTTTTTAACAGAAAAGCACCCCTTAGCAATCCCTAAGAGAGAAGACAGAAGGAAACCCTGAGCAATAAAATCCAACCATTGCAGATTATTTGGTCACACCGCATATAAAATGCTCCTCAAAAGTAATCAAAATTTAAATTTTTGTACCATTTATCCCACAATTCATAACAGTATTTGTTTTTAAAGAGAACAACCTACATTAGCAGGGTACATAATTTTAATTTTTGAACAAATGCAAGATAAGCAGAGAGATTTAAACATTTTAAGCACAGAACGCCCTGAAAAGGCTCTTCCCCCACACTTAAGTTCAAGCAATGCCCTCATTGCGTAGATGGAATAAAATTATTAGGGCATGCAATTTAATAAAGGAAAGAGTGTACTCCCCAGATTTCGTAGAGTGTGTAGAGCTCCCCCACACTTGAGTGCAGTTGTGGAATGTCATGAAATGAACCTGTAAAGAATATTCTACACAGCCAGAAGAACTCAAGTAAAACCTGCATTTTATTATAACATAAAAAGGGAAATATAGTACAAAAGGAAAATAACATTTAAATTAAAGGAAAGACAAAAGATAGATAGTGGGTTGCCTCCCACCAAGCTGCCCGGGTTTAGCGTCTCTAGCTAGACGTATTTGACCAAGCTTTAGGTTGGAGAAGAGTTGGAGGGCGAGTTGTCCTGTTGTTCTTGGACAAGAGAAATTGTAAATAAGTCAGATGAAATATCAGAATGAGAATTATACCTTTTAAGACGTGCCCCGTTGACTTTGAAAGTTTCGCCTTGTTTGTTTTGGAGTTCAAAGGCACCGTATGGGGTCACACTAATAATCTGGAAAGGACCAGCCCAATGAGACTTGAGTTTCCCAGGGAAGATCCTTAATCTTGAGTTATATAGGAGAACCCAATCACCAATTTCAAAGTCTCTCTTGAGGATCATCCTGTCGTGGAACTTCTTGGTGCGCTCCTTATAAATCTTAGCATTTTGGTACGACTGATCTCTCAGCTCTTCGAGTTCAGAGAGTTGAAACTTTCGCTTTTCTCCTACGGCTTCTAAATCGAAGTTTAGGGCCTTGAGTACCCAATATGCCTTATGTTCCAGCTCTACAGGCAGGTGGCATGATTTCCCATAAACAAGCTTAAAAGGAGACATCCCGATGGGAGTCTTGAATGCGGTGCGGTAAGCCCAAAGCGCATCATCTAACTTAAGTGCCCAATCCGTTCGTGATGAGTTAACCGTTTTCTGGAGAATCCATTTTAACTCACGGTTCGAAACTTCTGCTTGGCCGTTCGTCTGGGGGTGATAAGGTAAAGCTACCTTGTGACGTACCCCGTACTTACCCATAAGCTCTTCAAATGAACGGTTGCAGAAGTGAGATCCTCCGTCACTGATAATAATTCTAGGCACGCCAAAACGTGTGAAGATGTGCTTCTTAAGGAACCTGGTTACTGTCTTTGCATCAGCGTGATGACAGGGTATGGCTTCGACCCATTTCGACACGTAATCCACTGCCACTAAAACATATTGGTGGCCCTGCGAGGAAGGGAACGGTCCCATAAAATCGATGCCCCAACAATCAAAGAGCTCCACTTCTAGTATCCCCTGTTGTGGCATTTCATGTCTCCTGGATGTGTTACCCATTTTCTGACAATTATCACATTGTTTGCAGAATTGGTACACATCTTTATGAAGGGTCGGCCAATAAAATCCTGAGGCCAGGATCTTAGCAGCGGTCCTTGTGGGTCCATGGTGACCTCTGGCTTCCCGTGAGTGACAAAAATGTATGACGCTTGAAACCTCATCTTCCGGGAGACATCGTCGAATCAACCCATCAGCACAAACTCAGAACAAGTACGGATCCTCCCAAAAATAATGCTTTGAATCAGAAAGAAATTTCTTCTTCTGGGGGTAAGATAAATCATAGGGTACTGTTCCAGAGACTAAATAATTGGCCAGGTCCGCATACCATGGCTCTTGTACTTTGGTGATTGAAAAGACAGTCTCATCGGGGAAGAATTCGTTGATAGGCACACTATCCGTAGGAGTTACCAATCTGGAGAGATGGTCAGTGACGACATTCAACTTTCCGCTCTTGTCTTGACTTCGATGTCAAACTCTGTAGTAGAAGAATCCAGCGCAATAAGCGAGGCTTGGCTTCTTGTTTTGCAAATAAGTATTTGAGAGCGGAGTGGTCTGTGTGCACGATGACTTTGCTTCCCCATAAGTACGACCTGAACTTATCAAGGGAGAAACTATAGCCAGAAGCTTTTTCAGTGGTCGTATAGTTTTTCTGGGCGTCGTTTAGTGTCCTGCTGGCATAAGCAATCACTCTCAAAATTTTCTCTTTTTTCTGGCATAGAGCTGCCCCCACGGCGTAGTCACTTGCATCACACATGATCTCAAACGGAAGAGACCAGTCAGGTGGTATGACAACAGGTGCTGATACCAATTTTTGTGTTATAGTTTGAAAGCAGCTGAACACCTTTCATCAAAATGAAACGGGGCATCTTTCTGTAGCAGGTCGGTCAATGGTTTGCTGATTTTTGAGAAGTCTTGTATAAACCGCCGATAAATCCTGCATGCCCTAGAAATGCTCGTATGTCTTAACAGTAGTTGGTGCGGTAACTTCTCGATAACCTCTACCTTGGCTTTATCCACCTCTATTCCTTTAGCTGATATTTTATGTCCAAGGACAATCCGTCCTTGACCATAAAATGACATTTCTCCCAGTTTAAAACGAGATTTGTATCCTCACACCGTCCTAGGATCAAATCAAGTTGTGCCAAGCATTTATCGAAACTAGAGCCATAGACCGAGAAGTCATCCATAAAGACTTCTATGCTCTGTTCGATGAAATCAGCAAATATTGCTTGCATGCATCTCTGGAAGGTAGCAGGGGCGTTGCATAGGCCGAAAGGCATTCGTCTGTAAGCAAAGGTACCGTATGGACAAGTGAAGGTGTCTTGTCCTGGTCCTCTGGTGCGATTGGTATTTGGAAATACCCTGAGAACCCATCTAAAAACAGTAGTACTCTTGCCCTGCTAGTCGCTCCAACATCTGATCGATAAAGGGGAGAGGGAAATGATCCTTCCTGGTTGCCAAGTTTAAGCCGATAGTCGATACACATGCGCCAACCTGTGATCTTTCTTTGAGGGATAGCTCTCCCTTATCATTTATAACAGCTTCGATGCCCCCCTTCTTCGGGACAACTTGAACAGGACTGACCCATGGACTGTCAGAAATTGGATAAATGATGTTCGCGTCAAGGAGTTTCAGAACCTCCTTTAACACCTCCTTGAGGTTAGGGTTTAGCCGACGTTGGGTTGCCTGATAGGCTTGTAGTTTTCCTCCATATAGATGTGGTGCGTGCAATAGGAGGGATCAATTCCTTTGATATCAGCAATAGTCCACCCGATTGCTGTCTTGTGCTTCTTTAATCTCAAGTACCTCGTTTCCTCCCCGGAATTCAGAGAAGAGGAAATAATGACGCAAATGGTCATCTTCAGCTAAGAAGGCATACTTGAGTTTAGAAGGTAGCTCTTTAAGCTCGAGCTCTGGTGGTTGTTCTATTGATGGAATTGATTTTTGAGGTTTCTGTCGAGTATTTCGATTGGTGGCCGGTAGGCTTGATAGCCTGCTTTCCTTTTTCTACGTACGCCAGCATGGCGTTAACTTCCGGATCCTCCACCTTTTCTTCTAGAGAAGTAAATAATACTTGCTCTAGCGGTTCAGTTTCAGCTTCAGGATGGAAGATGGGGAATACATGTCCTCATCTGTAGCAAAATCGCTTTCCTCCTCCTCATCATCTGTTAATCCCACTGTCTTAGCATGAGGAGAAAAGTTAGAGCTTTTCTTCATCATTTTCTGCATGTCGAATTCAATCGTTTCATCCTCGTACCGCAGAGTGATTTTCCCATCGTGGACGTCAATGATGGCTTTGGCAGTACTCAGAAACGGTCGACCTAGAATCAGGGGAACCTCAACATCATCATCCATTTCTAGAATGACGAAGTCAGCTGGAAAGATAAAGCGAGATACTCCAACTACCAGATCCGGACTATGCCCATGGGCTTGATCTCTGATCTGTCTGCTAGTTGGAGTTTGAAAGGAACCGGTTGCATTTCTCCTCCTTTTACTTTCAAGAAGGTGGCGTATGGCATGATATTAATGCTGGCTCCTAGGTCGCATAGACCACTTCCACAGTCCACCCCACCTAAAAACACGGGATACGGGATTTCCCGGATCTGTTTGTTTGGGGGGAGTGCTCGAAGAAGGGCCGCAGAGCATTCCTCCGTGAGGTGCACTGTTTCTTTTCCAGGTTTCTTCTTCTTCTTTGTAAGAGATCCTTTAGGAATTTGGCGTAGTTAGGCATCTCTTGCAAAGCATCAATTAGAGGTATGTCGAGGGTCAGTTTCTTGAAAATACTCAAGAATTTGGAGAACTGCTCATCTAGGTGTTTCTTTTTCATTCTGTTGGAAATGGGAGTTCACTGTTTTTAGGAGTGGAAGTTGGGATGTCGATGGTAACTCGAGATGGAGGTGGAGTGCAGGAGTAGGAACTTGGATTTCTGAGGGAGGTGAAGCTGGATTGGTAGTTTCTTCATCATTGATATAGGCCTCTTCAGATTTCTTTTTCTTTTCCTTTTCTGGTGGCAAGTTCCCTTCCACTCCTTAAGGAGACTGCACACAAGTTTGTTGATTGAATGTGCCATCGTCTATAAGGATTGAATTTGCTTGTTCCTTTGGATTGGGGTTAGTCTGTGAAGGGAATTGACCAGGTGGTCTTTGTTGAGTGAGTAACTGTTGAATCTGAGATTGCAAGGCTTTTTGGTCTTTGCGCAGAGCTGCGACCTCTTCTTGCGTATCTCGGGATTTACCCATCATCGCCTTAAACATCTCTTGCATTTGAGACATATCAGACTCAGGATTCGAAGGAGGTTGAGTCGGTCGACTCGATGAAGCTTCATTGCCATAAGGCTGTTGTTGATATTGCCTTTGGCCTCCTTGGAAATTGGACTGAGGTCTGTAATTTTGAGATGGTTGAAGGGTATGTGGGTTTTGGATATTTTCTGTGTTTGAGTAGCGAAGGTTGGATTGCATGTTACGTTGCCAAGGTTGTCTGTATCCTGAATTGTTGGTGATGTAGTTTGCTTCCTCCGCTGCTTTTAATTCTTGTAGTTGGGGGCATTGTTCATAGTCATGAGGCCCGCAACATTGCGTACAAGAATAGTTGGAGAGATTGGGAAGAGGAGCATAGCCTGGAGGGGTAGTAGATGATCGGGAAATCATCGACTTAGCTTGCTGGGGGTAGGATTCATAGCCATCTGCTCAACCACTTTTGCAGAGTACTGACTTTTGTTGCCTGCTGAGCATTGCTTTCCATGAGTTGCTCATGGCTTTTCATCAGTTGGTCGAACTTGTTATCACTTTCCCCAACATGATATAAACCTGGAGTACCGCTCCTTGATCCACCGGAGGCCCAGTCTCTGATTTCTTCACAGAGAGACTCCATGCTGTTCACAAATTGTGCTCCTGGCTTTTTCAGAATGTCGGCCCCTAAGGAGGATAATACCATTGTTCTGCACGGACCGATCAAGCCTTTGTAGAACAATTGTGATACTTGTTCTTTCGTCAGACCATGGTGAGGACAAGTAAGTAGTAGACCTTTGAAACGGTCCCAAGTTTCACAAATATTCTCCGACCCAGGTTGCTTGAAATTATAGATTTCAGCAATCATCTCCAATGTTCGGCTCGGGGGTAGGAATTTGTCGTAGAACTTGGTGGCCATGTCATCCCATGTACCGATGGTACTTGGTGTCAGGCTATGATACCACTTGCTCGCACTTCCCGTCAGGCTGTGAGGGAATAATGACAATCTTGCATACTGGAGTACTGCGTCGGTGCAGTAAGACTTGGCATGTTGCAAGAATTTTGTAACATGTAACAGGGCTTCGTCTGGACTGGTGCCATCAAACATGCCCAACTCCTTTACACATCTGATTGATGATATGGCTTCAGCTTCTGCCACTCATCGTATTCGGATGGGCTAAGGTGAGGAAGGATGATAGCAGGCTGTTGTCCTTGGTTAGACGGCCTGTTGATATTTCGAACTGTCGCTGGTGTAGATGCCATGTCAGCTTCCGGGTCAGATTCTATCACTGTGGTGGTAATGTTTTGTTGAGTTCGTCTCTGCCTTAGGTGCGCAGAAAGGTTCTCTCGATCTCTGGATTGTAACCAACCGTGTGATTATTAATATTTTCTGGGAGGCTGTTTGACCTGGTAAAAGGCATTCACCACTCAAAACAGAGAAAAGAAACTGTTATGTGTTAGAATAAATAAAAATGTTAGGAATTAGTTGACAGAAATTTAAGTTAGTAGTTAGAGACAATGGAAAGAAATGACAGAAAATTGAAATGACAATGGAAAGAAATGACAGAAATTGTTAGTAGTTAGTATACTGGAAATTATAAGTTAGTACTGGAAATTGAAGGACAATGGAAATTAAATGTTAAGGACAATGGAAATTAAATGACAAAATATAAGAGTTAGTAATTAGATGTCAGAAGTCAGAGTCCGTAGTCGATGTCCAAAGTCAGTTGATTAACAATAATATTAACAGATTATTATAATATAACAGGTGAATTAACCGGGGCTTAGGGACTAGAATAAATCAAGTCCCCGGCAACGGCGCCATTTTGCAGAACGTTTATATCGTGAGTGTTAGAACTGGTGTTTAATAAAAGAAAGAAATTAAACTCAAAATATCCGTCGGGCTGCAAATAAAACCCGGTCGCAGTAGTATAGAAGACAGAAGCGGCCGGGGTCAAACCGTGGGACTTATAGCGAGATAAAATAGTCCTAAGCTTGTCACAAAAGGGGGGAAGTTAATTGACTTGTTTTAGAAAATAAATAGCAGAAGATAACTGAGTGCAGATGAATTAAATGGAACTCCGGGTTCAGGTTTATATAATCTGATTAATTATGCTATCTCTACCGGTTTAATATATAGTTTGGCAAAATTCCTGTTATTATCTTAAGGACTAAGTCATAGACTCATAAGAACTCGTTTACCAGAAAATGCTCGGTCTAATCAAGGTTCGAGCAATACTTATGTAAACGGACGTTAAATTCGAGGAATTATAATTGCATCTGAAAATACTAACCTATTAAATCATAATAAGCTTTCTCCAGATTTACGGCTTAATTAACCTGTCTATTTATCACCGGTCTGATCAAAATAGACTTGGAAAGCATTTTAATAAATTCATGTAATTTATTAAAATGGCGAGAGATAAACTTTAAGCGTAACAAACTGTATTTATTTTAACCGGTAGAAATATTGATTACATAATTAAACAAACCATAATTAAACCCTTGCCCGGAGCAAATCCTCCTTAGCCTGACATATTAACTGGTAATAAGTCAGACAGAGGTTGGACGTAATAACAATACGGATGCGTGGATGATGAATGGAGAAAATGAAGGGAAGAAGAGTGGGAGCATACGTAGGATTTTTGTAAGTGAAATGAGAGTTTTGAGTGTTGAGTTTGGGGGTGGAACGTGTGTGTGAGTATTACAGAGAGTTACTTCGGGCCATTTGTGCGCAGGTTTTTCTGATGAAGTGGTAGTGTTTATATAGAGGAGAGGAGAAGAAGAAGAAAAACAGAAGAAGCGATGGAGCATGCGTGTGGATTAACAAGATAAGGGAACTGCAGTGGGAGTAGATGGATAAGAAGAGCATTGATTGCTCATAAATTGCAGGGACGCGTGAGTATTTTGAGGAGGGTCGGCCGCGACTGTCGGTAGGCGCCGCAACGAAGGAGGAAGAAGAAAACTGTTCGCACTCCAATTTAGTCACGTCCGCGTGGCTGTCCGCTCAGACCCACGCGGTTGTAGAGTGTCCGCCCGGTCAAGAGCCCCGTCCGCCCAGCCGTCCGCCTTGATCTAGGCGGTTGCATATGTTGGTGTCCGCCTACACGTCCGCCCCATAACAGGCGGTTGCAAGCCTTGACCGCCCTGGCGTCCGCATGTCCTTATGCGGTTGTAGCTTGTGGTCATGACTTAATTTCTTCAAACTTCGACCGGCTCTAGCTTCTTCGTTTGGACTCCGTTTTCTGAGTCGTTTGCGTCTATGCGTTCGTCTCTTCGTCTACTTTACTCCCAGCTAGGTTTTCCTCATGTTTAAACAATAAATTTGTAAGATAACAATTAAACATAAACTAGAGGAAAACTAACTGAAGTGGAGAAATGAGCAAGAAAAGTGCTAATATTAAATATAAAATACACCTATAAAACATGCTCATTTGGACACTTATCACTACTACAGGAGGATGAGTAAGATTTGAAAGTGCAAGAAGCACTAACAACGGGATAAGACATTGGATATGTCTTGAGGATATCTAGGTAAAGCATGATAACTGGAGGGAATACCCAGTCTAAACACTGTAAGGCAAATGCCTAACATTGACACATCAGTGTGCAATGAGCGGGATGGAAATTCCCAGAACAACTACCACAAACACACAGGGTGATGTTATAAGGTACCAGAAATACCATTCATCACCGGTAGGGATATTAAATCCGTTATAACATAAGGGAAAACACCAAGGGTCTACCCTAAGAACGGGAGACGTTACAACCCTCAACGGATAACTCAGATCCAGAACCGCAAGGTAGGACAATCAACCGAACATACTCATAAATGTCAGCCAGATGCTGCCATATAATCAGTACTACCCAGGAGCAATCCATAAAGGGTATCAAGTCAACACAGGCAAACGAAATATAGTGGTAAGAACACCACAATTGGAACGAACATACGGTTAGAACACCGAAGGGATCCCACTTGACAGGGGATACCCCTACTCAATAAATAGCATCGATCAATACCAGGATACAAAAAGGGTCTCCAACAACCGGAAGCGTGATGCGACGATCTTATCATGGAGCCCAGTATCACCTCCAAGCCATTCTACGGTATACGGAGAAGTAACCAATTTGGAACAACCTATGATGAGCAGAGCTCTAGGCAATATGGCTAGTAGGCCATGAAACTATTACCACAAACAACCCAACGGTTGCAAAACCTTTGTGAACCATATGGAAGGTTGTCTAGGACGACATCGAAAAAAAAAAGAGTAACAACCGATGAATGAGGACGCCCCTCATAATGTGAGACCACAAGAGTGGAACACATGGATCCCATGAAGGGGATACCACCAGTAACTATCGGGAAATATACTCCGTTCAGAACTACTAGTGTAGTAAAGCTTGAGCATACAACTATTGCCAAGCAATGTGAAATAAGCTTCAACAGCAATTGTTGACGACCAAGGAGTAACCGGTTATAAAACCAATGATGCTCAGGGAGCTCAGAAAAATAAAGGAATACCATATTCGGTATTGCCAAATACATGGGAAACCATTGTATAAATGCATGAGCTGAAGCTAGCAACAGTGGATGCCATGTAAACCGATACTATGGAATCTGTAAGAACATGGTGCACAATAGGCGACCAATGTATATGAGTAATCACTAATGCTATGGAATTGTTAATTCGAGATAGTGAAAAGACCGGGCAACAAGCCAGGAGTCCGCACGAAATGATGAAACACCACCTAAAGGAGTAACAATAATTCCTATTGCGATCTCATAAGAGAGTTACTGCCAAGCGTTTACGCCTCTGCACTCTGTAGGACTGAGTGTTTTGGTATTGCACTTGTGTAGTCAATGATCTAGTGGGATAGCTAAGGATATGGAGAACGTAAGTAGTGGTAAATTCTTCCTTTCACCAGTAAACACGGCGTAAGCCAGTTGAGCAAAAGCTTGGAAACAAACCGCGCGGCCTAAGGCCAAAGAGCACGAAGAGTGTGAAACACACCAACAATCACAAGATGTGAATTCCATTGGAATAAAAGCGAAAGGAGACTTAAGAAAGCCACAAGGACCGACGCATGGAAAATGCAAGGTCATACAAGTAAAGAACACTTGTAATGAACCAGAGAAACTGGTGTAGCTCAGAAGCTACTAACAACAGAGGAAGCACTACAACTAAGTAGTGACTTAACCTCAACCGACAATAAGTCGGAGAAACCAAGTGAATGATCACTACAAACACAACAGTATGTATATACATTGCCAGAGAGCTGGTTATGAATCTACAACTCATCGAGTTCGAGCACGGTAAGAGAACACCACTCTTGGTCAATAAACCTTATTCCCACAGTAAGAAGGATAAAAGGTGTTGTATAGCACATTTAAGATAACAAGAAGGGCGAATAACCCAAGTTATCAGGGTCGCGCAGCAGAAGCTAGTGGGCCAGAATTCTAAGTGAAGTACACCTAGTGAATAAAAGGTTAATCGTTAATGCCTTAAAGCCATTCAGGCTAGAACCGAACCCGGTTAAGAGTTAAATAACTCCGATGGAAATTCTTGATGCAGGGACTAACCGGTAATACGGTTAAGACCCGTTGATCAAGGAACATTGTATAATAGACCGCATGGAAGCTAACCACTCCATGACGGCTGAATGCCTTCGACCAATGTTCAATGTTGACACATGGTAGATTACGTGGGTGTAATCCCTTTTAAGGGGGGTAGAGCGAAAACCGTGAAATGTATGTTTTACGTGATAGGTGCGTAAACTACAATGCGCATAGCACAAGAGAATTCATTTTGATGGCTGATACTTATGTTACATAAACATTTGTATTCACTCATCGTGTAATTGTGGTAATTTGAGAAGCAAGTATAGGAAAAGGAGTAGTGAAACTCCAGGGGAATGAGAACCCCGATTGGTAATAGTATGAGGAATGAGTATGTATGGGAGACTTGAGGAGTATAAATCGGTATGGAACCAATGTATGTAATGAGTATAAATCGGCACGAAACCGATGTATTTTATGAGTATGAATTTGGTATAGCAGATTAATGGGATATTACACCCATGAATTTCTTAAGTATAGTAGTTGGAGAGGATGCAGTAATAATTGATGAGATGATTAGTAAGTAAGTAAGTGAATCATATAAATGGTGAAATGTATGTGTATGATTATGAGTAGCAAGATTAAAAAGATAGAAAACGAAATAATGTTTGACAATCTGTCTGTTTGTATTGAGGTGGGAAGTGGAACTTGATTTGCTAGCGATCAAGGGAAGTCGTACACAAATTGGAGTGGAAGGATAATTCAACACCAATGCTGATCACATTGGGGTTGAAGGACTCTGGAAGCTCCCTTAAGTGGCCACAATAATAACACTAGTAATAGGAATGATCATCATAATCGAAATTGGGAGATGTATGCAAAGTTTTCAAAATGAATGTCCAAAACTAATTTGGTACAACATTTTCTTCAAACTCGAGAATGAGGATCGGTTTTAAAACCGCTCCCACGGACCTAGTGGATCTCCATGCTAGGCACGGGTATCCGGTCGAAACCATAGGAGGTGAAGCTAGTTTTGAGTCTGTGGAAGTGTAGAGTAGTTTGAAACCACTACACCGGTTGTACGGTAACAGTGTGTGTTTTGTATTTTTCCAAGGGCACTGGGGCAGCGTAGTCCCGAGTAAGTATGAGTAGTATGAGTAAGTATGAGTAAGTAAGTATGAGTAAGTGCCTGAGGATCTCTATATGTGCAAATGAATTTGATCAGAACCAAAGGACCGTAGAGCCAGAAAGCGTAAGTGCTCAAGTCATGACGGCCGTGAACCAGAAAGCGTAAGTGTTCAAACGTGACCGGTACCTGAGGGATCACTCGCCATTGGGGGAGGATTGTACCTAATTGTCTTCGGATGGACCCCCTTGGAGAGAAGTAAAACGGATATTTTTGATTGCTATGCATGCAGTGACATGCTGTTTGGATGCGTAGTATGCATCATGTCAGACATTCGGAGTTTGACAAGTTATATGTAGAGGTCATAACCTTAGCATAGAGTATTGGTACGAGTAACAATATTAGATTCACCAACTTTGAGGGCAAAGTTCTTTAAGGGGGGTAGATTGAAATACCCCGAACTTAAATATGGTGATTAGAATATTCTAATATAGTATTTAAGGGCCTAATAGTGCCTAAGTAATTTTGGTAAAAAATAAATCCAAAAAGAAAAGAAGAAACGCTTAAAAAGGAAAAACGCTAAATGAGCGTTAAATAACCATAGGAGGTACGAGACCTCGGTTATAGTATCGTAAGGATTCCTAAGGCTTATTCATGCCTAATTAGTATATGGGAATGATTCCCGAAGAAAACGGATCCAAGAAATGTATTAAAACGCTAAAAGAGCTTTAGCGCACGTTTTTCGAGGAAACCCGAAAACGTGACTTTAAGTGGTCAAACAGACCCGTAAAAATTATAAATCATTAATAATAATTATTAAGCATTTATGGAAGCTTAATAACCAATAAAAATAAAGAAACGAGAAAATTGGAAAACGGGCCCGGTTAGTGAACAGTATCGAAACCGGGTAAAATAACGAGCGTTTTCTGTAAAAGACGAAAAACGCTCCAGCTAGTATTACAGAGGGGGCCGGTTTTTACTGGTGTAAACAGCTCTCTCTCTCACACACACACAAGTAACAAATAAGTAAATCAAAAAGCAATAAAGAAAAAGCAAAAGTAACATACCACTTTAACATTCTCTCACCTCTCTTCTCACCTTTCCCTCATCTCTCTCTACCCTTCTCCTTCCCCATCGATTTTGCCCCTCTCTCCTCTTCTGGTTGGGCGATTTTGGAGCCCCAAAGGAAACCTCCATGGCTACTCCACCTTCTCCTCATGCTCCATCTCCATTTGAACTCCAAATGCAAAAATAATTACATATTTGTAATCCCCTCATCCTCCTCTACATTTCTATCTTTTCAAAATCCGAAAATGAGCAACTTCATCTCCATGGGTTTTCCCCATTTGAAGAGAAAAGCACACCATTGTGAAGCTTGGAGCCTCCTCTTTCCAACAAGGTAAAAATCTCCATGAAAGACCTCATTTTTCTCCATCTCTTGGTATGGCCGATTTTTGGTCTCCCTCTCTTACCTTGTTTTTCCTCTTGTTTTGGAGCTTTGCTTCAACCCTCCAATGGTGGTGAGAACACCTTCTTGAACCAAGGGCTAAAACCCCTCCTAAAGCACTCCAAAGGTAAACCCTAGAATTTGTATTTCAAACACTTCAATGAATTAGTGTTAATGTGAGGGCTAGTAGATTAATCATGCTTGTCTTTGTGTGCTTGGGTGATGGGAATGGAGTTTGGCAACTCCATTCCCCATAAAACTGGTTTGGACAAGAAAGAGAGGAAGAGGAGAAATGGAAAAGAAAAGAATGAAGTATAAGCTCATGGTAAGAGCCCCTTCCTAATGCAAATTCTATTGCATTAGAGTAATGGGAATGGGTAAAACATTTAAAGAACCAAAATTATTGTATTGGTATTGTAGTTTGTGGAAATTTGAGTACTAGTGAGTAAATGTGTGGATTTGTAGGCCTTAGAGCCAAATGAATGGTGTATGTATATTAGTAATGCTATTTGAGGAATAATGATGTATTGGTATTGTAATTGAGGAAGCATTGGTGTATTAGGATTTTGTAGGTGTGCTGGTAGGACCCTTGTTGGGTGTGGCTAGCTTTAGGTTGAATTTGAGGAGAGAATGTGTATTTGAGGATGTAAGAAAAGAAGGTGAACCATGGCAAAATTTTGGTAGAAATCGTGCATTAAAGGGTGACTTGGTGAAAGGGAGAACCAAGGAATGTATTGGGGTTAGTGGAGATGCTTAATAACCATGGATTGGTAATTGGAGGATAAGGATCAAGTATATAAAAATCTGTAGCAAGAAGTGATGAAAATGTATTGGAGAAGGTAGAGAAAAATTAGAAGGCAAGATGTAGTGAAATAGATGTTGGACTTGGGTTAAGACATGGTAATGGTTTGGGGATATATTTGGGATGCTAGAAATGGCATTAGTAGTAGGAGTATTGGATGGTAGAAGTTGGTTTAGAAATCTGTAGCATAAGGGTAACAAAAACTGTTACAAGTGTTGGAAAAGAAGTGAGGAAATTGTGTATGTGGATTTAGAGAAGAGTAAGGAATTGTTGGAATGAACTAAGGTAATTTGGAGGACCTAGATAGTGTTTAAACATGTGGGATTACATGTAGGAAGATTGGGGAAGTAATGGGTAAAAGAGAGGACTGAAAACAGATTTTAAAACTGAAGTACTGGGCCGGACCGGACTTGCGACCGGACTTGCAAGTTCGGTCGAGCCCAGATTTACAAAGACGGGAAACCTTCTGGAATCGACCGGACTTGCGACCGGACATGCAAGTTCGGTCGGACCAGAAAATTCTCCCGTCAGAAACCTTCTGGAATGGACCGAACTTGCGACCGGACTTCAAGTTCGGTCGGCCAGAAAAATTCCCGTAATGCAAGCTACTGGAATGGACCGAACTTGCGACCGGACTTGCATGTTCGGTCGAGCCAGAAAATTTCCCGTACTGGTAGCTACTGGAATGGACCGGACTTGCAAGGTCGGTCGCAAGTCCGGTCGAGTCAAAAATATATATATATATATTTTTACTATATGATTATAATAATCATATGTATATATATGCCTATACATATATGCATATATATGTAGTAGTACACTACAATTGAAATAATAAGGGTAAGAAAGTAAGTATATGAGTATGAAAACAAGTGTAAAAGTAACCAAGCAAGTTGAGAGTATAAGAACATTAAGTACACCGGGATAACGGGGTAAGTACGGGAGTAGTAATTATTTGTGTATCGTAAGAGTATAGTATTAATAATAATGTTGAAACATTATCAGTGGAACGAGTGTGAACCAAGGAACAAGGGAACACGTGTTAAAGCTAACTCCGGTGGAAGGTATGATTTCCTCATGCCCCGTATGCTAACCGAGTTACGTTGATTTGTGTGCTGTATGCCGGCTAATCAAGACTAAAGCATGAAAACGGTTTATTGCCTTTCATTATATGTCTTGCTGTATGTTGATTGAGCTAACCTTCTTGATTGATTGTGTGGCTTTACTTAGTGCGTAGACCGACTCATAGATGAGTCTTATTGTGTAATGACTCGTAGTGAGAGTCATGTGTGAATTAATGGAACCGTAGCAACGCACTAAACCAACGAACCAATAAACGATAACGTAAACCAATGAACTCACTAGAATGTGAGAGAGTGTACGGGAGTAATAACCTTCCGATAACGGTAGGAGAAACGAAATGAATAATCCACAAACAAAAGTAGTGGAAGTACATAAGTAACCTATATTAGAGGAACTAATCTTGGTGCAAAACATGAACCATGAGAGTAGTAAAGAATGATGAGGGATCTCCAAACCCCTTAGCAATTATTCGACCCATTATGAGAGGACCCGACTGATGTAAGTATGTCCCGAACATGAGAGTATTTGATATGTTGGGGAAACCCTTAAATCTGAGGATACTAGTCGGTAGTAATTCCCTAAGCTGGTGGAGGTTATCAAGAGAGATAATTCTAGGCTAATCCATGAGATTGTATTGTGCTTTGAGGGCAGAGTGTTGGGAATTTGAGTAGTCCGGTAAGAACGGACATTGAGTATTTGAGGAGCTAAGCGTATAGCCCTCGTATTGTAGGTCCGGTGGCGAGTCTTGTGTATGACTCCGCCCAGAGACCAAAGTAATGAGTAATGAGTATTGCGTATGTATGAGTAAAGTAATGAGTATCGAGTAAGAAGCAAGTATGAGTATGTAATGAGTACCGAGTATTGAGTACGTATGAGTAAGTATAGAGTATTGAGTATGTAAGAGTAAGTATGGAGAATTGAGTAGTGAGTATGCACTAGTACAGTAACGAGTACAGAGTAAGGATCAGGTACGAGTAAGGCATTGAACATGGAGTGATGAGTATGCAAGAGTAAGGAGTAAGTATGAGTAGAGTAACGAATATCGAACTCAGTACGAAGAGTAATGAATGTATAACAAATATGAACGGTTGACTATTGAATTGTCTTCCTCAGTAAGCATTGAACTTGTATATTTATGTAGGTATCCTTGATTGTATTGTTGTAGTATGAGTATGTATGTATGCATGTAAAATGAACTCCATGTATATCCGACCCAAAGTAGTCGGCGTACCGCGGTTAGCACGCGGTATATGCGGATTTCATATGCAGCGTAAGCTGACCCCCTCGGGGGACCGTTTTTAGTGTGCAGGTACTCGAAGCTGACCACCGTTCGAGAGAGTAGGACGGGGACTGCTACGTAAGCATGGGTAGTTGAGAAAAGGGAATCGTATTTGTAACGTAGTATGAATTTGGAAGTCTAGACTGTATCGGTAATGTAAGGATTGTAGTATGCTCGGTATAGTATTGTGTTGGAGTTGTATCGAATTATGGATTGGTATGCAAGGGAAAGTAATGTATTGTGTAGAGCACTCAGTATGTTCATATTCATCAGACCGATAGCATGTAGTATTGTAATCCGCCTTGTTAGTCACGTGGGTGACTAACGGCATTGTACACCCGCCGTTGAGTAAGTAATATCCGCTGCGAAGGTAAGTATTTGTACAGTAATGACGGTATTAGCGGTAGGGGTGTTACAGTTTCCGTCCTTTGTAAATCTGGGCTCGACTGACCTTGCAAGTCCGGTCCCAAGGTCGGTCCGGCCCAGTATTTGCATTTTTATTTCTGTTTTCAGTTCTATCTTTTACCCATTACTTCCCCCATTGTTCCTACACTTAGTCCCACATGTTTTACCACTAAATAAACCTCCTAATACACCTTAGTTCATTCATTAACTCTTTACACATCTTTATACTAATTCACACACATAATTTTCCAAGTTTCATTTCCACACTTACACTAGTTCTTCCTAGTTGTGTTTTGCTACAGATTTTAGTTCTAACTCTCCCCATCTATAGCTCCCTCTTCTAATGTCATTTCTAGAGTTTATAATGTATTACAATACATTAACTATCTCTCCCAACTTATCCTCTAACCATCTTACTCAAAATCTGTTACAACCCTATATTTTCACCTAGTTTCTAGTTCATTAAGTATTCTAATCCTAGGCAAATTTTGCCATAGTCTCCCCTATATTTTTACACTCTCACCACATTGTTTATACACACAATATCATCACCTCACCTGTTTATACACAACAACAATACACAAACTCCCATACACCCATAACAACACTAGAACACTCTTTAAAATTCATGCACACTACATTCAATTCCCATTTAGGTTTCAACAAGTTTTAAAGTGTCTTTTGAGGGTTTTAAAACATTTGTTTCCTCTTACACATTTCACTACTGCACAATACCATTTTCATTACTCATTTCAAACTTATAAAATCTGTTACATACATTTATACTAGACTACACAAAAGAACATAATTTACCTTGTTTCTCTCTAGGTTTCCTTTCTCCTTCTTTCTTCTTCTTCCCTTCCTCTTTCTCTTCTCTTCCCACCGGTTGTAAACCGAATTCTAACGCTACAGCCCACATATACACACACCATTTTAATACACTAACTAACCCTAACCATTGTCTAAGTTTTAATGCAAGTTTAGGGTTTAGAAATTTCCTTACCTTGCAAGGGTGTAAGTGGTGTTTGGAATAGCTCAAGAACAATGTTTCTCACCTTCCAAGAGTGCCAAAATCGGCTAGAGTACAAGAGAACCAAACAAGGTTTTAGCTAGATTTTCGTTTTGCCCATAAGGCTAGAAAAATAATGGAGTTTCAAGAAGATTTTTACCTCAAAAGAACAAGGAGATGAAGGTGGTTGTAATGGTGGTCTTGAAGCTCCAAATGCTACACACCCATGGAGATGAAGATTCTCGTTTTTGAATTTTGAAAGGAGGAATATGTTCTCCTTGATGAGGGGATCACAATGGTATAGTTTTTGTAATTTTTGGAGTAGGTTTAATGGGTTAACACAAGGAGAGAAGTGAGGGTTTGTGGGTTGGTGCACAAATCGCCATTGAAGGGCTTCGAAGAGGAAGAAAGGAAATAGAGAAAGAGAGGGAGTACGTGGGGATAGGAGGGAGTAGGCACTAGTGGAAAAAATGTTTTTAACTACGGTTATTTTGCCTATATACCACGGTTAGGAACCGTGGTTTATGCTCGCGTCGTATATTCACAAATTGAGATAAACGACGGTTCATAACCGTGGTTTAAAGTAAGTGAAAAAACCACGGTTTGTCGAAACCGTCGTTTAAGACCCCTTCTCCCGCGAGCATTCACTGACTTTATACCACGGTTGGGAGTCTGAACCGTGGTATATAGTGCATTATAAATGACGGTTTTACTTAAAACCGTGGTATAAAGTCTATAATAATCAACAATAAACCACGGTTATATGTAAAACCGTGGTTTATAGTCTGTGTTTTTTTCCCAGTTCGCCGGTGATTAAACGCCGCCGCCTTCAATGTAATTTCTCCGCAAACAGAAGAGAATGAACAGGCCAGAACATGTATGTTACTTGTTTGTGTATTAGGGTTGCTAAAAAAATGAGTGAAGTTACATTATGTTCCTTGTTCGTCGGTAGGTTGCAAAATTACCGTGAAAGAGAATGAGAGAGGGCGAAGCGCCGGTTAGGGTTGCACAAAATTACAGAGGCGCAGCATGTCCTTGTTCACCGGTTAGGTTTGCAAAAATTACAGAGCCGCAGCATGTGTTCCTTGTTTTCTAGTATGGCGAAGAGCATGCATGTTCGCCGGTGGGTTGAAAAAATTACAGAGGCGCAGAAGAAGAAGAAGAAGGAGAAGAGTTGCAGAGCATCCTTGTTCGACAGTGTAGGTTGTAAAAGAGTGAGGAGAAAATATATATAATAAGAGAAAGAGAAAGAGCCGCGTTAATTTTCGGCGAAAATTTGAATTCCCGCGGAGACTATATACCACGGTTCTAACAAGGAACCGTCATTTAAAGTTTTGTGACCACGACTAAAAACGACGGTTTTAACAAAACCGTGGTATATAGAAACCCTATATACAACGGTTCTCCAAGAACCGTGGTATATCGACTCTGTCGTGTACTATATACCACGGTTGGCCTAAAAACTGTGGTATATAAGTAACCTATATACGACGGTTCTCCGAAAACCGTGGTATATGCACTCTAGTGTGTATTTTAAATGACGGTTGCTATCATAACCGTGGTTTATAAACTTTAAACCACGGTTTCCCATTTAACCGTGGTTTAAACATCGTCATTAAAAATCTTTTTTCTACTAGTGAGGAGAGAGAGGGAAATATTTGCTTTTTGCTCCACTTTATGGGTTTGTCCTCTAGTGTATTAGACACAATTAAAATGAGAGAGTGTGAGAGAGAGAGGCTCAAAATCGGCCCCCACTGCACACACATCCACACTCTACTTTTTATTTTGAAAGTGGACACATAAGTTTTGGTTATTTATGTTTCTACCCCACAACTTCCCGTTTTTGACAGTTTTTACTAATTTCTCGTTTTATTGATTTTATTGGTTCTAAAGCTTCACTATTTATTAATGACTATCTAGTTGACCAAAATTGTTACGAGTCTATTTGACCCGCTTAAAGTCACGTTTTCCCAGTTAACTCGAAAAACGCGCTTCAAGGTTCGTTAGTGTTTTTAATCCATTTTAAGGATCCGTTTTCTTCGGGATTTGTTCCCTCATGATTATTTATGCATAATTAAGCTTATAAATTACTTATTAGCCTAATTAATCACTATTTTTAATTACGGGGTATTTCACATGGACTGCCGAAGGGCATTATCAACTGTCCAAACTTACAGTAACTACAAATTATGACCTGCCTAAATAACGAGCAGATGTCATGAAAAAGAATACATTAATTAATATAAAATACGTAAGGCTACGAGAATTGTCAAAAGGGCTTGAGGAAGACCCTCACATAAAGATCAAACACGGAAGTTTTATGGGATACCCAGGCACCGAGCTTACTGCTCAGTGCGATACTAGGAAATCTTACAATCCCTTACTAACTACGAGGGAGGATAGTGCGAAACCTTGAAATACGACAATAGAAAAACAGAACCTCAAAAAAAAATAACTAAACATCCATCATGGATAAGTACGAGTTTTAAAATACCTGAACAAATACTAAGAGTCTCAACTAGTATCAATATGGCGACAGTGCCGGACTCTTAATTAATAAAGGGGAGGAAACAAACCCTGGATATATATTTTCTAAAAAGTCGGAAGAACTATCTGATTAGCAAAATCAAATGCTATATATACATACAATTTAGAGGTTGTAAACCTAAAACATTAAAGAGTACTAATACATTTCAGAGGGCTAAGGTATCGTTAAAATATACCTACCCTATTTTGAGACACATCTTACACTATCCTTATGGTTCTACACAAGCAAAAGTCTCCTATGACAGCTCAATTTATGAATACAAAAAAAAAAGAAGAGAGAAGCACAAAGAAGTCAACTAAGATTAACCCCATGGGTGCTATAAATTTTAATACAAACATGGTAGCGAATAACTCTCTTTAACACTTACAGTGAAGGTAGTATAAGTTACATTAAGAGTTTGAATTAAGATGTACACTAAAAGTAAGTGGAAGTTATATTTTAAAGTAGGAAAACATACCCCTTGACTTGTAACAAGTATTCTATACGTAAACCTTCCTAACTTTATATACAATCTCTAAGAATTTTAGACCCTCTATTTATTACACCTAATCATCATATTTTTGGAAGCCATTGAGCTTGTGGATTAACCACGTTTCTAAAAGATAGAAACAAACAATAAGCATTGATTGTCCAGTTACCAAACCGTAGGATTCAAACTAGAAACCCTTAGTTGAGATGATACAAATATAAAGAGATACTTAACCTAGGCTGAACATATGGTTCACTTGGTTTATGGAGTTTAGATGGAATAAGAAAAGCCAAGCTTTAAGGAGGAGGAAATAGTGCTTTATGGACTGTAGTTGTGGAAAATAACATTTCGCAGCGGAAAATAAAACTATCTACCTCGGTGTAACACGCCGTTACTCACCCTTGTGAGCAACAAGGCATCCTTACTCTCTCTCCAACAGTACAACCCTTACGCTGTGATGAATAGATACTGAGCACTAATTATTACAAACCAAATCCAACTAAATGAGCAACTAACTGAATACATCAACCTTCTTAATACCATACAAAATAAAACCAAGTGTTGTTGAAAACACAGCTGCTACCCCCGTGTCCCGCACTCCGGCTTGAGTCTTCTTCAACAACCTGGAATGTTTGGCCCAATGAAGGGCTCAACAATCGAAATGCTGGTATGCTAAATGTAGTCTTAAATCATTTGGATTCCTTAAGTCATTTAGCCATCTTGATATTAGGTTCATTACATAAAATATCGGTTTACAATGATAACAGTAATAACTGTAAATATTAAACAAACACATAACAATCCACCTCTAACACCAGTGCACAATAGTTCACAACACCAATAACCACACAACAATAACCCATAGCAATAACCAATAATCACACATTAATAAACCATAACAATAACCAAACAAGATACGCGTATTAAACTATACTTGTTAGTTAGCCACCTGGCCCTTATCCTTTAAACCAATCATTTAACCTTTTCCAATTAATTTCCACCTCAAGAGTCATGACAAGTCAAACCTTAATAACTTATTAATGGACGAATGTCCCTTGTGTTCCATTGGAACTGTTTACCAGCTGACCCTGTGGCCCTGGTTAATTGACCGATCCGGTCGAACCTGTGCACCAGCGGCAGTGCCTTCCGCCATCCCCGAATGTGGCTGATGGATTTCGAGTGACTCCATTATAGTCTCTCGTAGTGATCACAATGCGCAACCAGAAAGTCGAAACGATCTGGATTCCTCTCTTTATAAGTTAGCCCTTTTTGTCAGTGGCATAATAACCAATCCTTGAGTTAAGACTATAATAGTTGACCATCAATTAGGTTCAATAATACCTTTAGGTCAATTAGTCTTGATCCAGTTTAAATGTATAAACTTCCAGTCATAAGACGTTCGCGTATAAATAAAACGCAACCAAGTTGAGCAATACAGTATACAATATCATTCACATAAAATCAAAGATATCGCTCTTAAACAATTAACACATAATGTCTGGACCTTAGGATAATCCTTAGGACATTCAGACCACACAATTAACATACCGTTCACCAAGTAACTGCTAGCTTGACAAACTCCTGTACAGTAGTCCCTCCCCGTGCGCTGTTATTTAAACATGCAATACCGGGTAATATTAATATAACTATTCATTAAATATTATAGTACTGTCACTGTAATGTTTATACTCGTTGTATAATAACTTCGTATGTTCTTTTATTTTCCCCTGTTATTTAAACAGTGGTTCTAGATAACCTATCAGTTCATTATTTTATGTGGAGCTCACATGTGATAATGAATTCTTCCTTTTAGCATATTTCTATTTCTTTATTCATATTCTCATAATTGTTTCCACATATTCTTTATATTATATCCTTTGGTTATTTTTAGTATAACCATGATTATTTTATAAACTTTATATTATATCCCATATTATACCATAATACATTATATTACTTAATCTTAATTCCTTTCTTTATTGAATTACCAAAACCACCATAACAATTCGGTATTTATATTTTATACCCAACAACTTTATAAATTATTAGATAACCACATATAATTTCCGGTAACCATAATTTGAACTCATTAACTTTTACAATTTTTCCAAACAACCATATACTTTTATAATTTATTAAATACCCATATTATTTTTGGAAATTGTAAAACAATTATATTAACTTCTATAAATTACCAAATAACCTTATAACTTTTATATTTCATTAATTACCCACATTAACCTTTTTAGATTACTAATTAGCAACTTAATATTTCGGTATTTCCAAAATAGGTATTCTAATTTTTATAAATTACCAAATGACCTCATTAATTTTCGGTCTTGACATATACTTTCCTTATATTCACATTTTAATCCCAAAACTTTATATAAGTTACATATTAACTTATAAATTATAGTTTTAATATTTTATTTCTTTAAATAACCGAAACAGCCCACAACTTTCTTCATTTTATATTTTCGCCCATATTAAATTCTATTTTTCCTTTATACCTCCATAAATTACATATTCACCCCAAAACTTTTATAAACTTAATATTTTATGTCATAAATCATTTTAACCCAAAGTTTTTGGTCAGCACTTTGACCAAGACTTAATTTCATAATTAATACTTTAATAAACCCATAAAATCGTAAGTAATTCTCGGCCACATACTATATTTCCCAATAATCACAAAATAGTCCCAAAACTTTATAAAATGTCATTTTAACACTTAACCACTTATTTAAATTCACTAAAACTCATAATATTAATTCCTACCTTATGTAACACCCCTACTACGCACATAACTATACTTGGAATCGCAGCGGAAAATAAACAACTAAACGGTAACTAAACGATTGGTGCTACAATGCCGTCAACCACCCACGTGGCTAACAAGGCTGAATAAATACAATTGTACCGGTCTGATGATCAGACTCCCGAGCATAGAACTAATAACCATATATATACATCAACATAATACCGAGTGTTTACAAAATCCTTCACTGTATACCGTCACTGTAAACCATCATAATCAAGTATATAACACGCCACGGGAGCATAGGCGCAACCCGGGCAACATCCAAAAGTGCTCCAAAGGTAAACTACTCTCTAGGATCTAGAGCCACTCCGCTTCTTCGATCCTCATCCTGCAGTAAAAGAAATATGGATCCCCCGAGGGGGTCAGCAACCCTTGGCTGGCATGGTTAACGCGCAGTCCATCGACTACCAGAATGCGCGCAACTATTTGTCATGATGACATGGTATTTATTTTAAAACACACAACTTACACATATATAACATAACATGGGTATTGTACACATCATAACACACATCACACACATACAATTCCTTTTAGGAAGAGAACCAACACGGTTAGTCCCCACTGAGAGCCTAGAGAATGTTGCCATGCTCATGCTTAGCTCGTTACATAACTCGTTACCGTCCGGTTAGATTGGACAGTTAACTTAACACAAGGTGCCTCGGATATAGTGATCCAAGCACACCGAAATAACACATAGTATGCCCCTGTGGCCCGACGTGAGTCAGTAAAATAGCCTTGGTTAAGCTAAAGGGAAGGTTAGAAACCAAATTGGAAACTTAACCATAACATACAGAGAGAATCGAACCGGTTATGACATCGACTCCCATACTCACACGCGTGGCCGGAACAGACCGGACTCCTCACTTCCCCCGTTAGCCCTTGTTAGTAGTTCTTCATTGAACTCAACAAACAATCCACAATAATAGGTCCAGTCTTGTTAGACACATACAAGGGAAGAGAGAGTCTTACTTAATAACATAATAATATTTAACAACTGTAAACTCCTTACATGGTTTAATCTTACAAGGTCATAAACACACAGAAAAACAAACAACACACAAGCCGGTGTAAACCGGTAGGCAACAGACTGCAAGAAAAACCATACCTTGGTCCTTGCCTCGACTGATTTCCACCTTGAGAGAATCCTAAACACATTAGTAACGTCGGTTAATTAACGCACTAGTCCATTATTAACATTATCTACTCAACATTACTAGTTTATTTTTATTTTACACTTGTTACAACTTTTCATCCTTTTTAATTGCCTTTAAAACCCACCTAACAGTCTTACATAACCTTATAATATCATTACTAACCAACTACCATTTTTAGATAACAATTTCCATCTTAAAACAATAATTTTTGGTCCATATAGTGGCCTGTCCGAACTTGTGTCCGAGCTTCCAAGTTCGGACACAAGCTGTGATTTTTGACAGAAAACAGACACATGTCCGAACTTGTGTCCGGACTTCGGAAGTTCGGACATGGGTCGAGAATAACCAACAGAAGGAGCAGGCGCGTCCGAACTTGTGTCCGAGCTTCCCTAAGTTCGGACACAGGTCGCAGCTAAATCCAGAGAAGGAAATGGGTGCGTCCGAACTTCCAAATTCGGACGGTAGTTCGGACACTACCTAAAACCCAGAAAACTGTAAGCGTAACAGGGCATGTCCGAGCTTCCAAATTCGGACGGAAGTTCGGACGTGCCATTATACTCATTTTCTACAACCTTAAACACTTAACCAAATTTCTCCAAAGCCTCCAACACTTATAGTATCTACTCCCTAGGTTCCCAAGTGATGTTTCATGCCTATACTAACCATTATATCAAGATATTCCTTCCACACAACATCATTACTCAAACATCATTCTTACAAACTAAAACTCCTTATATCCTCCTTGAAATCCCTTTTTCTAAGCTTACAATTCCTCCTTATTTTACCAAAGTTTGCCTAAGTCTTCATCTAAGTCCAAAATGACTTTGGTACACACTAAAACCTCAAGATCATGCCTAAGTCCTTATTACGCTCTAGATCACTTCCTAGTTCATCAAAATTCCTTTATAAACATCTTGAATCCTTTATGCATTTCCTAAATTTCGACATAGGTTCTCCTAGTATTTTGTTACACCTTAGCACAATATTATCATCATTAAACATCCTAGAACACTAAGAACACCAAGAACACTTTCTTACACAACTTCACCAAATTCACACTACATCACAATATAGTGCACAATTTAAATTGCATGGCACTTAGGCCCTTAAAATGCATGGCTCTTAGGCCCTTAAAGTGCTTAAATCAAACACTGAATTTCCACAATATATATGCTTTTAACCTGCGATTACATACAACAAGACATATGGTTTTACTAGTCTCCTTGAGAACATTTACTAGGTCATTTACCATTTGCTCTTTAGGTAGTTTTAATAAGCAATTATAGGCTCATTTCTCCTAAGGCATTAAACAACATAAGGTTAATAGATTTACCTCTTTTTCCAAAACACTTCCTTCTTGATTCCTTACAAAACCGTATGGTATTTTGATCCTTGTCAAGTTCTAGACAATATACAAACATTATAATGAGTATTCAAGCTATAAGCTTCATCTCATTGTAAACCCTAATTTACATTGTTTCAAAACATTAATGTAGTGTTTTACCTTGGTCTTTGAAGAGAGTTTGAATATATAACAAGAGAGGACTCCACCTAGTCCATGAAGAGTTGAAATGAAGCTAGAACAAGGTCACACAAAGAGCTATATCAATGTGTATTTTTCGGTCAAGGTAAGAACATGGAGGAAACATGATTTTTCTTTGAGATTCCTTACCTAGAAGCAAAGGAGATCAACAATATGTCAAAAGACAAGCTCAAGCTCCTTCAATGGTGGAACACCTTGGCACCGAAATGGGGCTCTTGGAGTTTGAGAAGATAGGAATGAGGAGCTTTGATGAGAGGAAGAGATTGGTGGTCTTTGTTTTTGATTTGGACAAGTGAGCAAGATTTAACAAGGGATCAAAGTGGGAGTTCTAATGGTGGTAGTGGTATTACCGAGAGAGAGCAAAGAAGAGAGGTAGAAGATGGTGTTTGCAAACCGTGGGAATGAAGGAAAGAAATGAGAATGAATGAGATAGGATTTGCTTTTAAGAAGATATTATGCTATAAAGTAAAAAGTAAGTTTACTTAGTTTGCTTTACTTACTTATTACATTAACTAGAGAGTGGTGAGTCACCACACATATAAAACCGGCCCCCTTTATTAGTATGAGGGTATTTTAGTCTTTGTTTGTCAATTTAATTACTTAATACAACATATGTTATAAACTAGCTTATAAAAAGCACTATTCACCTAAACAAGGCACTTAGAAGTGAAATTTTTGATTTCCCATTAATATAGCCACCCAAATGTGATACTATATAGTACACATATATTAAGAGTAATGATGGACATTTAGCCATTCAAAACTCATTTACAAGACAATTTTTCAAAAACGTGCTTTAAGACTTCTTAAAGCACATTTTGTGTTTTAACTTGTTTTCAAGCTTGGTTTTCTTTGGTAATTGGTTTAATAAGTTCATTAGTATATAAATGAGGTCTTGGTAAGCTCATTAGGTCTTAACCAAGTTTATCCCAAGCTTAGAGCACATTTTGGCTCTTATTGACTTTAAAGCACATTTGTGTTTCCTTTTGTTTACATTTGTTTACTAAGGTTTCTAAGACTCTTTTTAGTCTTATTACACCCTATTTAGGTGTTTAAACAACATAACTAGGTTTGGGGTATTTCACCTTATATATAACATAAATATACCAAATCAACCCCTTTGTTCTCGGCATTTATTATTTATACACTAAACTTTTCAAAATTTACATTTTAACCACATAACTTTATAGATTAGCCATTTAAATACTTGTAGCTATTTTTAATAGTCCCAAAATTTATAATATAAGTTAATATACTTATATATTTCGAAAATCACCTAAATTATACATATCATTCTCGGCCTTAATAATACCTTGCCATATAGTTTTTAAAACTTGATTTAAACCTTATAATAAATACATATAATTGTATATAAGCCATATAACACTTCTAAAAATTATGCTAATGATTTAGAATGATTATTAACTAAAAATAGAACAAATAATTCTTAGATAATTCGGTTTGATAATATGTGTGTCCTATTTAATTTTTGTGACACAATTTAATACCTTAAGGTAATAATCTTACCTTATATGTTATAATTTATTTTCTTGACAATATAACCCATATATTTTTGGCCTTAATTATTTAGAGGTTATACATAATTTTTATACCAAAGTTTGAAGCTTAAATCAAGCTTAAACTTAATAAACCTTAATTATATAAACTTACCCTTTAAATCAAGACAATTCTTGTACTTGATTTCTCCTTGAATTCCAAGCTCTCCAAATGCTATCTTGATGAATAATTTTCGGCTCCTTAAATATATTTAGGAGATCCATTTGTTAGACTTCTAACAAGGATTTATAAATAATATTTGGAGTAGTTTTACAAGAGTTTACCTTAGGAATTTATCAAGGTATTTTTGATACACCTTGTGATGATTGTAGATCCAAGTTTCCTTCATGAAATAATGAAGAAAATATATGTTTAGAAGTTCCTAAATTTTTGAAAATTACTTAAGGAATTTTCTTAAGATTTTCAACATGAAAATATACCTTAACTTGATCTTGTTGTTCCTTGAGTTGATGTTGAATCTAGGAACCTCCTTGGAGCATATATGCTAGGCGATTTCTTATAGGTTTGCTAGGATGTTTTCTTGCTTCAAGACTTAGTAGATTTAACTAGGAATTTACATAGAAATGGTGTTAAGATTTAATTCACCATTAATGGAGTTATTAGCACTTAGGAATTAATTTAGGAAATGAAGAAAAGAGAGAACAAGAGAGGAGACTTACATTCGTGAATGGGGGCAAGGAAATGATATGATCATTCACGTAAGTATAAGGTAAGGAAATGAGATTGGATTATGTCATGTTTATGTTTATTTTTATTACATAATTAGCTACTAATATGCTTTTAGCTTGTTAGGTGTGCGGCTGGGTGGTATAGTGGGATTAAGCAATACCTTCTATAATTGTAGCATTATGGCTAAAAGGAATGGTAGAGATTAAATCTAGTTTGTTTTATCATTTAGCATGTGCTTAGGCTTAGTTTTATATGTTTTTATTTGATCATTAACAGCACTAATTTTTGTTTGTTCATGCAGGTATGATCGGCACTTTGATGATGGCCAGCTCCAAATTGAAGACTTACGGTAATGACATAGATAGAAAGTTAGTTTAGGTTTGTTTATTTGTAATATGACAATTATAGAAGTTAGGTACTTGTCTTATGAGGTTAATTATTTAGCAATCATACAGCACTTAACCCCTTAAAGTTCTACCCATTATCGGCACCAACATGTGGTAGTAAGCAACTAGCTTCATTTGTTTTATTGCCTAACACATAAGTATGACTAGATTAGCATTGTAATGTCATTATTTTTTTTTTGTCAAGCTAATCTTCCTTTGTTTCGTAGCAGGTTCTTCGGTGGATGAAGGCTCCATTAGCTTCAAATCATTTGTTACTTTAACATATTATACAAGGTGAGCTGAATCATCATTCCATCGACACCATTTACCAATTAACTAGCCAAAATTGACTCCTAATGTCGCATGCATTGAAGATCATTATGGATTAATTTTTCATTAAATTCCTGTCACATTATATTGTAATAAGACCATACTAATATGTGTATTAGGTTCCATAATTTAATTGGTATATTTTTATTATGGTAAAAGGTGAAAGTTTTAAGGTAAAAATGCTGATTTTAGGTACCTTTTTGTCCCAAAAATCGCCCCTATTTGTACTATGAATTTAGTACTGTCATCAATTGATTTAGATGGTCAATTTATCCACTTTTAAGTTTATCAACTCGTGGCTCCTCAAAAACTTCAAGGCAATTGCGTAAAACACATTTTTGTGACACCCGAAGGTGCGTTTTTGTGCTTTAAGGATTTTTCTGGGAATTAATTAGTCGCTATGATTTACAAGTGTTTATTGACATTGTTTATAGTTAATAGTAATATATTAAGGTGTTACATTGAGTTATATGGGGTTATACCCACTCAGAACACAATTCTCGGGCTACCCGGGCAAAAAGGAGCGTTAAGGAATTCTCCCGAGTATTTTGTCCTTAACTGAGAATTTATCTTGAGAACTTTATCTTAAATGTTCATTAAAGTTTTATTGTGCATTTAGAATGACATGTAATGCTTTACTTTATTATATAGGGTATTTCCGGGACTTTCGGGCCTTAAGGGGCCTTTAAGGGAATTCCCGAGCATATTGTATTTTCACTCAGTTTTAGATGGGGTCCTGCGTTCTAAGGGTCATATAATGATCCTAGATTATCTTCATATGAAGTTTATAGTTTATATAACTTGTTTACTTAAGGTCGGGCTTTACGCACGTTTTTGACCTTAAGGAGTTTAGGTGCGTTTTTAACGCCCAAGTGTTTATATACTTTCTTAGGGTTTCATAATCCCCTAAATAATATTTATATTTCCAAAAATAATATTTATTTACTTATATTTAATTATTTAAATATTAGGGGTATTTCAGTCTACCCCCCTTAAAAGGACTTCGTCCCAAAGTCATAACTTATACCTGTTCATCCTATGGGATCAGGTTCCTCCTTATCTATTCTCTGTATACTTATCATTATTGGGTGTCAATACTATATTGACACTTCTACGTTCTATCTGTAATCCAAGTCTATGCAATTTGTTCTTGTACATAACTTTATTCATGATAATCCATGTAATTATAGTATAAGTACTTGGTAAATATTATAAAACCATACATGTTCCAACTTCCTAGCTATCCCACTTGGTCATCACTGCACAATTGCAATACCAAATCCTCAGTCCTACAGAGTGCAGAGGCGTAAACCCTTGGCAGTGAATCTCTTGTGTGATTGTAGGAATAAATATAAATATACTGTAAGGTAATTAAGTGCTTCATAAACATCCAAGTGTTACATAGAACATAACCATAACTTTGTCACATAGGACACAACAATAACCATACAAGTATCTCACAGGACATATCATTGATAGCCAACCATTGTCACGTAGGACCAATCAACAACCATTCAACCAATTGCACACATGCGCAACAATCAAACACAGATAACCATACACAAAACCAATATAGACTATAGATATGCAAGTCGCATGTGGTGCTCTACCCCCCTTAAAAAGGGTTACGCCCACGTACCCCACAAGTATACACAAAACTATAACAAAGTGACATATACTTGTCTCGCATGGAGTACTCTAACGCCCATGTCGCCTCCTCAATGTCCTGGTCTTCCTAGTTTTGGAGTCTAAAATGCGTATTGGGGTCTCCTCATATCTAAGTGTAGGATCTAACTCGAGTGTCTCGGGCTCTAAAATAAGTGATGGGTGAGGCACATACTGTTTTAGCTATGAAATGTGAAACACATTGTGCACTCTCCCAAGCTCAACAGGTAAATCTAACCCGTAATCTAATGGGCCCACTCGCTCCTGTAACACCCATACTTACAATAAATACAGCGGAATATAAAATCTCTACTGGCGTTGACAGACCATCGGGTTCCAAACACCCGGCACCAAACCTCACCAATTACAACTTATAAAATTACAAAAAGCTACGGTCTGAACTCGAGAAAAACAACATAAACATAACTACTAGCAAAATAGAATAACTCTCCACAATTCCTAATTCCCATCCCAATCACTCATGCTCTTAGTGGCCACCTGTATAAACAATTTAAACCTGCAAGATGAAACCAAGCAGCCCACCCCGGAAGGGGTGAGTTAGTTCCCTAGAATGGAACTAGTACAATTCCCCAAAACAATCTTTGAAACATAACTCTTCAAAATAAACAGTAACTTGAAATTAAACTCTTGAAAGTAAAACAGGGAAACAAGGCACTTTAAAATCACCAAGCCAAAGATAACAAGTTAAGGATAAAGATAAATAATAGAAAGGTAAAGTTAGTTAAACAAAACCACACCATGTGTTAGTGAACATCCAATGCCTTAGTTAAACCCAATTCCCTTTAGGAGTAGAAAGACTCAGATAGTCACAAAGGACCAGGAATGATAAGATAGATCCAAGAACCAATAACTCAAGAGTGGAATAATTCAACTGGGAGAGATGGCCCCCACTGCCAAGTACGTCCTTTTAGGACAGGGGATATACAGCCCCTCACTGTCTACAACGTCCCTTATGGGACAGGGGATATACAGCCCCTCACTGTCTATCACGTCCCTTTTTGGAATAGGGGATATACAGCCCCTCACTGTTACCATTGAAGACGCGCGCACGTCGAAACCTCAAGAACCAGCTCATGGATGAAAGGATATCCAGAGTCAAAAGAAGAATTTACCAAAGTTGACCTTTTCCAAATTCCCACTAGATCACTAACTACCCAGAGCAATACCAAAACACTCAGTCCTACAGAGTGCAGAAGCGTAAACCCTAAGCAGCCAATGTCTAATGGAACAACCAAATAGAAGAAACCAATACCCAAGTGAGTTTCACATTCAAGGCTCAGTTAGTCACACAAGCTGAGTTAGTCACACAACCATTTCCTTTTTAGAAATTCCTCTTAAAGTCAGTTAGCGTTTTTTGAAAACGTCTCACAAGTCAATCAGCAAAAGTAACGGAGTACGAGAAATCGTACCTGGTCAACGCTGTAGCAGTTCTAGTAAACTCGTGCAAACATTCAACAATTCTCTGAAGAACATTGAAGATAACCTACTATCAATAACCTGTACCCTAAGTAAAACTTAAATAAATTCTCTCTCTTATTTCCAAATCTCAATTATCTTATAAGCCCTCGCTTAAATGTTATGTATAACCGTTGACTTATTTAGAAGGTTGTATAGCCCAAGGTTGTAGGATCAAGGAATGTATTTTATTAACACCTGCTAACTGTCCACTCCTATCCACTTTATTCATATTTAGCCACAATCCTCACATTCAAGACTTTTGAGACCTTTATAACATAAATGTGTATTATATAATTAAATCTAAGAATTTCAATAATAACCTTAAGCTCAATACCTTTTTTCTTAATTTAGAATAAACATTGTATTATGACCTATGATGGACTCATCTCAGAATACTATACTGTTATCTCACAATGTAAAGATTATGTATTTAAACAATATTTACTAGATAACCCATTATGATTAAGTCTTTCCCTTAACTTAATTAAGACCTACATCTTGTATATTGGAATCGTAGTGTTGTAGATGCATTTAATTATAACTTAATTGAGCTACTAAACTCATTTACCGTATGTTTAGTTCAGAATGACCTTTTAGTACACCCATCTATTAATCTTGTCATAAGATGTTAAATTACTTTTCATCTTGAAATAATTATGTTATAGCTAACTTAGACTTATCGAACTCTTACATTTAGTATTCACAAGGTATAATATATGTTTTATTATTACCTATACAATAAGGTGTTTAATATAACCTTTTATGTAACCTTACTTGCATTTAATTTCCTAAATGTTTTATTTTTACACACATTCTCTCTATAGACTATGCATAATCCTTTGTACTAAACTTCATTAAACTTAAGCCTCAAATACATTTTAAATTGTTTTACAAAACCTAAGGTTTCAAAGGAATAACCTAATAAATTAATTTCCTTTATTGTATTTAGGATGGACAATATATCTACATAGAGTAGAATTTATCAGAGAATTAAATTCTGGTTCATAAGTGAAATTGTTAATTATTTAATAAGATAATATATTATGAAAATTCTCATATTTTATATTCAAATAACCTATCATTACTTCCCATTACCGTAAAGTATATCAATATAATATATAACTTAGTTTTATCTAATAAAAGGTTCAAATGTTTTAAGTATCAAATTCCTATTTATAAACCTTCCTATAAATTCTCACTACTAAATACCTCACTTAATTGTAAACTCACATCCTGAATATTGGTAATAAATGTATTTTATATGGCCTATCTAATTCTAAGAAACTTAAGGATAATTATTTAGATAAATTTCCAAATCATCGTTTAATATAGATTATATCATAATCCTTTTAATGATTCTATCTTAAAACATTAAGTTATATTTCAATACCATAAATGTTAAGAAATGATAAATCTAGACTTACTATTCCACCTCACATTTAGATGTAAAAGTATTTTATTTATTTATTATTGTTTATATATTAAGAACATTTAGATGTAAAAGTATTACATTTATTTATTAATTATATAGTAAGTTCTATTTGTGTAAAATCTAATTACAAATATTCGTAAGTCCCAACTTATTAATTACCTAACCAAATTATAGATTTACATTCTGGTCTTTGACAAATAAATACACATGTATTTAATATGGTTATATAAATCGAAATCCAAGATAACTCTTTAAGATTAATTCCATAACCACAATTCAATACTGCCTCATATAATATTTTTTAATATATTAGGTATAGGTTTAGTTTAACATTAATTCCTCGTATTATATTCCTATAGGGTATTAATTTTATTAGTTTAATGTGTATATTATTTCTATATACGGATTGTTCAAAACATATTTATGTAGTTTATGTATTTAATTATATTGAATAACTTAGGCATAACTACAACCGATACGGTTCTAAAATAAAGTGTTTCCCTTTACTTATTTAATACATATATACGTATACCTGTATTAGAATTTAATTAAGACATCCCCTATGTAACCCATTATATTTAAACTATCTTATTACTACAACCTTTAACTGTATTCCAAGTATGTTTCATAAAGTATTTCTTTTACTAGATCTTAGGATTCTAGCTCTTATAATATTTAGTTATTATAAGTGTTAATTTATTAGTTCCTTGTTTTACTCTAAGTTACTACTTCATTCCCTTTTTATAAATGCGTAAAAATATATATATTTATTCCTTAGTTTAATTAAAAATATTAACTCCCATATAATATAATAAATAAAATGTAGAATAATTAAATTCCTTGATTTAACATAAGTTTCTATTTTAATTCTACCATATACATATATATACATATATGTAAAAAAATTTCACTTCTCTTTAAAGCTAATACCAAAACATTTATAAACTTACTGTTATTAAATGTTAATTTAGTGTTCCATATTTTTCCCAGCCTAAAAGGTTTATTAACAAACCATACTTTAATTTTTGGTTACATTAAAACCTATATTATAAGTTATTCTTATGAAAAACTCATAAACAATTTTTAAAACCTTTTACCATTGCCCAAAAATTCCCAAATTTAATATACAGTAATTATAACATTTTAGACATATTATAAAATTTTTATTTCATAAACATATCTTTTTAATTTAGCCAAATAATTCCAGAAAGCCCGTAACTTGCAAAAATCATAACTTACGTTTAAAAACTCCAAAACCATATTAATTTACATCAAAATAAACTAGATTAAATAAGGAATCTATGGTTAAAATTTCAAATCAAAATACATTCGGGAAGGTATTTAAATTAACTCAACAAGTTAGGGTTATTTACTAGAATTAATAAAAGCTTTAATAACCTAATTCTGAAACGTTTTAATCTCGGCCGTCCAAATCTCTTAACTAAAATCGAACGGCTGCTGAAAGCCGAGTTCATCATCCACCCCCCAACTCGATTCGAGTACTAAATCACTAATTTCTCACAATCTACAGAACCAAATTGAGTGATTCTTGTTTCTATGGTTTCGAAATTCAATTACGGTTCTAATGATAACAATTTCCCCAATTATAATGCAGTATTCAATGGTTTTCGAATTCGATTTCGAGGCTAGGGTTCATACGGGTTTCCGAAACCAAATCTGTCAAATTCACTCAATCTAAAGCGTAATTGATGCAATTGAATCATGGTTTTGACCGATAATGTAACATAGTTTAGCAAGGTTGAAGGAATTTGAAGAAAACTTACCAGAATTGCTCGAATCGAAGGGATTAGTTCTCGGTTTCCGGAAAAATGCCCCCTTTACAACTCGATTGAGTAGCCTACTTTGCAACACTATAATTTACAGTACAGAGGGAGTTAGAACTAGTTATTGGGCTTAATCTAAAGAAGAAACTTAGCTTTACACAATGATAGCAAGAACTCCTCCTAACTTGCAACACACGGAAAGAAATCGAAGCTGGAAGTTGCGAGTTTACCTTGCGTTTTCTGGAAAGAAAACTATAATTTTATGTTGTGACGAATCCGAAACTTTAGACACCTATTTCTTCCAAACAGTTGGGAATTGGCTTGGGTCATCAACATGAAAGTTTTAGAGGGATTAGAGCTCTTCAAAACGAGCTAAAGAACATGGAATTTAGCTGAGAAACGAAGAAGTTATGGCTAGACGAAGTTACCTGAATTCGAAAGAAAACTGGAAACTGCAGTTCCGGTTTTACAGGGTGGCTACTTTGATTCAATTTTCCAATTGATTTAGGATGAGTTAGGGTTAGTGTGAGTTATGGTTGTTTAGAGGAAATGTAGGAGAAGGCAACAAAGAAGACGTCACTCAAAAATTCCATAAGATGAGAAAGTTATGAAGGTCAAAAGATAGGGCAAAACCGATTTCTGTTACTGTAACACCCCAACCGCTAATCCTATGCTTACCGTCCAATCCTCCCATAAACCAGAGTTACTCGCAGCGGAAATACTACTTACTACGGCGGGTGATACAATGCCGCTAACCGCCCATACGGCTAGCTAGGCTCATTCTTCTTACAGTCACGGTCTGATGAACATAATGTACCGAGCTACTAAAATATTACTTACCAAATGTAAAAGATAACAACCTTACATTCCTGGATCACCGAGTATTTAAGTGTATTCAATTACATCCAAATTCAACTCCCCAAAAGAAGGAGTTTCTACCGGCTACTCATCTATACCAATTCACCATCCCTTTCTATATCCAAAAAGGTGTACCCCATGGTACACCGGCTAATCCAAAAGCTACAGCCGTGTACTACTTAGTACACCAATCATCATTCAATGTTTACAATCAAAAAGAAATCAAGAACTAGCTACATCTCTTCATGGCCTTCATCCTTCTCTTGTACCTGTGTGTAGTAAAAATGGTGCCCCAAGGGGCTCAGCAAATGCTGCGTATAAACTCCGCATATACCGAGTGCTAGCTAGGGCACGCCGACTATTTGACGTCCACTAAACATGCTATTCATTCATTTCATACATACATGCTTTGCATACAACATACATGGTTATACATTTCATTACACAATTCAAGGCATCCATACAATAGTGCACACAATAATTACCTTCACATTGTTAGCCAAATTACGCATCCGGGTTAATCGGAATGCTATTTACTCTTTTACTCATTTCACTTACTTTCTCTTACTTTACTTACTTACTTTCATTTACTTTACTTACTCATTCTTACTTACTTGCTTATACTCAAGTTAAGTCGTTGGGACCTCCGGCCCTGGGGACTACTCCGTCCCACCTCCGGGTTTTACTTGACTCACCAATCCGGGATGCTACCCACTTAAGGGATTTGGGCCGCGACCAATTTAAGAGTCAGGAATCGAATCCAACCTCTTGTGTCTCCTCATCCTCACGCGTGGCCGAACTATATCGGACTTCTACTCATTCCAATTTAATTACCAATTTAAGTTAGTTTGGTTAGCTTGTTAGGAACAAGTTAGAAGTCCAAACTCAATAACCATCGGTCACAGTACAGTATAACATACATACACACATTCATTATCATCCACATATTTCATGAATTATACAAACTAAGAGTTAAAGAAAATATTCACAACATACAGCACTACATATTCACAAGTATGCATAGTATCTCCGATTCGGCATTTATCTTATTTGGTGATCAATTAGCACACAACACACAAATCAGAGTAACCAAGATAGCATACGGGGCATGAGGAATCCATACCGTTCACCGTTGTACGTGTTTCCGACGTCTTTCCGGTGTCACAAGTCAAACCCTATTGTGTACATATACAATTGAATGATTAACATAACTATCATTAACTTAACTCGATTACTCCTATGTTAATCCACACTTACTAAGTCTTTAATCCCTTACACTTGTATTTCATTTACTTACCTTTCATACCCATCCATGGTTTACTTACAATATACATACATATGTATAGGTGGGTATACACATATATATATAATATACATACTAGTTTAAGCTTACAGTTTTTTTTTTTTGTAAGTATTGGGCGTCGATCCACCGTCCGACCCAAGCCCTGGGTCGGACCATTCCAGAGAGTTCGTCCTCTGAAATCCACCCTGTCCGACCCAGCACTATTCCGTCCGACCCATACCCTCTGGGTCGGACCGTTCCAGAAGGTTTCGGTCCCGTGTCCCTGCTCCGTCCGACCCACTGTCCGACCCATACTCAGGTCGGACGAAGTCAGAAACTTCAACCTCTATTTTTTTTGCCTGTCCGACCCACGTCCGATCCACGGTCCTGGGTCGGACCATTCCAGAAAGATTATTATCGCTGCTTAAGCCCCGTCCGACCCACGTCCGACTCGCCGTCTGGGTCGGACGAAGTCAGAACATTGCTACAGATTTTATTTTTCTTTCCCAATTTCACCATTGCTTCCCCAATCTTCCTACATACATCCTAACATGTTTTTGTACAATTTAAACACTCTAAATCATGCTAATTCATTTCCTAACTCATTACACAATTCTATACTAACTTATACACACAATTTTCCAAGTTTTCATTCAACACTTACACAGTTTTCTTCCTCAATGCATTTTGCTACAGATTTCTATTCTAACTCTCTCCATCTACAACTCCCTCTTCTAATGTTATTTCTAGCACTTCTAATGCCTTACAACTACATTAACTATCTCTCCTAATACACCCTCTATCTTTCTCTATTAAAATCTGTTACAACCTATGCCACTCACCTAGTTTTTAATCTCTTAAGTCCACTAGTTTCTAAGTAAATTTTGCCATAGTCTCCCCTATATTTTTATACTATCACCTCATTGTTTTCATCCATATTTACATTATCTCACCTGCTTTCAACAACCAAAAATATACAAGCTCCCATATACAATACCAATACTAAAACACTCATAGAAATTCCTGCACTCAACATTAATTCCCAACTATGTTTGTGACAGTTTTTAATTGTTTACAAAGGTTTAACACACTTGTTTCCTCCTACACATTTCACTACCAATACACCACCATTTAACAATACCAATTTTCACTTCTAAAATCTGTTACATTATACATCTAACTACACAAGAGAATGTGATTTACCTTGTTGTTTTACTAGCTTCTCCTTTCTTCTTCCTTCTTCTTTCTTCCTCTCTTTTCCACCGGTTATAGTACTTCACAAATCTAATATCACCCATACATACACACACATTCAATACTAAAACTAACCCTAACATTATTTAAGCTTTAATGTAAGTTCTAGGGTTTGGAAATCTCATTACCTTCCAAGGGTGCAAATGAAGCTTGGAGTGGCTCAAGAACAAAATTCCAACTCCACCAACAAGGCCAAATCGGCTAGATAAAGAAGCAAGCAAGGGTTTTAGTTTACATTTTCGTTTTGCCCTTGAGGCTAGAAAAGATGGAGTTTTTAAGAATATTTTTACCTCAATAGAACAAGGAGAAGGAGGGCCTTCTAATGGTGGTCTTGAAGCTCCAAATGGGACATACCCATAAAGAAAATGTTGGTTTTCGAATTTTGAAAGGATGGAAATGTAGCTCTTGATGAGGGATTCCAATGGTATACTTTTTATAATTTTTGGAAGAGATTTGAGGGGGTTACAAGAGGAGAGAAGTAGAGTTGTGTGGGGGTTTCTCATTTCACCATTGTTATCGGTCAAGAAGGAGAAAATAGAGAGGAGGAGGGTGAGCTCTACGTGAGTGGGGAGAATGAAATGGAGGAGAGAGAGTAAAAGTGAGGTAGTGTAGTTACTTTATGTTTTTTATTGTTTTTGTCTTTTTCTAATAAGAGGGGAGTTAAGAGAGTGTGTGTGAGGGGGGGAAATAAAATCGGACCACACACAGTCCACATGGGTTTGTAAAATTTTATTTACAATATTGGACACACTAGTTTGAGTTATTTATATTTCTACCCCACAACTTCCCGTTTTTGACAGTTTTACTAATCTCTCGTTTTATTGATTTTATTGGTTCTAAAGCTTCACTAATATTTATAAATGGCTATTTAGTTGACCAAAACTGTTACGAGTCTATTTGACCCACTTAAAGACACGTTTTCCCGGTTACCTCGAAAAACGTGCTTTAAGGTTCGTTAGTGATTTTAAACTGTTTTAAGGATCCATTTTCTTCGGGATTTGTTCCCTCATGATTATTTATGCTTAATTAAGCTTAAAAATTATTCATTAGTCTAATTAATCACTATTTTTAATTACGGGGTATTTCAATCTACCCCCTTAAGAAACTTTGCCCTCAAAGTTGCTCAAGGCTAATAGTTTACTTAGTTCTACTCATTAGGCAACCAATTGCCATAATGTGTCCTTCTACCACCTATGAGGTGTTTACTTCTTTCCACATTGCAAGCATACACATTTCGAGCATCATACACAATTCACATATACAATCCAACATTTTCCATTCATACCATTCCACTGTACATATAGCAATTCACAGTACTCATTACACAAACATCATCCATCATACATACATTACACATACATACGCATACCAAGTTCACTTGCACTACATGTGCCATACAAAACCTATTACAATGCCTACATACTAAGCAATGCTTACCCCGAAGCAATGCAAAAGCAAAAGGGCTCTACCCCCCTTAAAAGGGGTACGACCCGTACCCGTATTGCTAATGCTAGACTCTCTAGTCTATGAACAGCTGTGGGTACTTAGCCTTCATGGCGTCTTCCAACTCCCATGTCGCTTCTTCGACATCATGGTTTGACCATAGGACCTTCACCATTCGTATAGACTTATGGCGAGTGTCTCTGGTCTTCCTATCCAGGATTCTCACTGGGGTTTCAACATATCTCATGGTCGGTTCGATGGATAGTCTCTCAGGCTCTAGCACATGAGAAGGATCAGCGATATACATCTTGAGTTGTGACACATGAAATACATCATGGACACGCCCCAAGTCCTCAGGTAATGCTAACCTGTAGGCTACGGGTCCAACTCTTTCGGTGATAGTGTACGGCCCTACAAACTTTGGGCTAAGCTTGCCCTTCTGGCCAAATCTGAGGACACCCTTCATAGGTGAAACGCGCAAGAACACTTGGTCGCCCACGGCAAACTCAAGGTCGCGTCGTCTCACATCCGCGTAGGATTTCTGTCTATCTTGGGCTGCCTTCATATTAGCTCGAATCTGCTGAACTTCAGCTTGTACTTGTTCAAGATACTCCGGTCCTATGATGACCGCTTCACTCGACTCATCCCAACACAAGGGTGTACGACAAGGTCTACCGTATAGAGCTTGGAAAGGCGACATCTTAATCGAAGCATGATAGTTATTATTGTAAGAAAACTCGATAAGATGAAGCTTGTCTAACCAACTCCCCTGAAAGTCTAAGGCACATGCCCGAAGCATGTCCTCCAGTGTCTGGATGGTCCTTTCTGTCTGACCGTCGGTCTGAGGATGGAAGGCGGTACTCAACTTCAATTCTATACCCAGCGCTTCCCGTGTGGCTCTCCAGTATCTCAAAAGAAATCTGGTGTCGCGGTCAGATACTATTGTTTTCGGGACTCCGTGATGCCTGATAATCTCTTTGTCGAATAGCTCAGCTAGCTTTACTACCTTCCAAGTGTCCTTCATCGGTATGAATCTGGCAACCTTGGTAAGGCGATCGACTACAACCCAGATCATGTTAAGTCCCCCCCTGGCAGGTGGGAGTCCTACAACAAAATCCATGGAAATATCATGAAATTTCCACTCCGGAACTGGCATCGATTGTACCATTCCGCCCGGTCTACGATGTTCAAATTTTACCTTTTGGCATGTTAAGCATCTTAATACAAATTTTGTCACATCTGACTTCATTCCAGACCACCAGAAGTACCTCTTCATGTCTTTGTACATCTTGGAGGCTCCTGGATGGACTAATAATGTGGAACTGTGTGACTCTCGCAGGATGCGATCCCTTAGCTCAGCATTGCTTTGGGGGACGCATAGCCTGCCATTCAACCGAATCAAACCATCTTCATGTAGCTTGAAGTCATACTGTTTCTTCTCAAATGTATCATTTTCGATCTTTTGTCTGATTTCGGTTAGGTAAGGGTCGCTCAACTGAGCGTCTCGCACCTCGTCAACCAATAGAAGAAGCGAGTAGCGAACGGAGCGAGTGTGCTTGACGGCTCAGGGCGTCGGCTACAATGTTTGCCTTCCCTTCCTTATACTGCAAGTTGATGTCATAATCTGAAAGAAATTCCATCCATCTTCTCTGTCTCAAATTCAGTTCTTTCTGCGTGAATACATACTGTAAGCTCTTGTGGTCGAAGTAGATGGTGATGCTTACCCCATAGAGATAGTGTCGCCATATCTTCAAGGCGAAGACAATGGCTCCTAACTCTAAATCGTGTGTCGGGTAATTCTCCTCATGCTTTTTCAGCTGGCGGGAGGCATAAGCTACAACCTTGCCATGCTGCATGAGTACGCATCCCATACCTTTGCCTGATGCATCACAATATACCTCAAATCCCTCTGTGCCCTCTGGAAGAGTAAGGATGGGCGCTGAGGTCAATGAGTCTTTGAGTTTCTGAAATGATAATTCGCACTCGTCTGTCCATACAAACGGTGCATCTTTCTTCATCAGTGTAGTCATAGGCTTAGCGACTTTCGAGAAGTCCTTTACAAATCTCCGGTAGTAACCGGCTAGACCAAGAAAGCTCCTAATGTCGGTAACCGTCTTAGGTCTAGGCCATGATCGTACAGCTTCTATCTTAGTAGGGTCCACTGAGATGCCTGCGCTCGAGATGACATGACCAAGGAATGATACCTGATCTAGCCAGAACTCACATTTGGAGAACTTCGCATACAGCTGGTTCTCGCGCAGTGTCTCAAGCACTTTCCTCAAATGAGTTTCATGTTCCTCTGCTGATTTTGAATATACAAGTATGTCGTCGATGAAGACAACAACCGAAGTGTCCAACTGTTCACTGAATAGACGATTCATGAGGTCCATGAATTTAGCTGGTGCATTTGACAAACCGAATGGCATCACTGTGAATTCGTAGTGGCCATATCTGGTACGGAACACCGTTTTCTCTATGTCTTGTTCTTTGATTGCAATCTGATGATACCCAGAACGGAGGTCAATCTTGGAGAAGACTGATGCTCCTTTCAGCTGGTCGAATAGATCGTCGATGCGGGGCGATGGGTATTTATTCTTGACTGTGACCACATTCAGTTCGCGGTAGTCAATGCAAAGTCGGAGACTACCGTCCTTCTTCTTCACAAAGAGGACCGGTGCTCCCCAGGGTGATACGCTCGGGCGTATAAACCCTTTGTCGAGAAGATCGCGCAACTGCTCTTTCAACTCTGTCATTTCCGCAGGTGCCATGCGGTACGGTGCCCTAGCAATGGGACCAGTACCTGGCAAAAGATCAATTTCAAATTCCACTGCTCTCGGAGGTGGCATGCCGGGTAGCTCCTTAGGGAATACATTGGGAAATTCGGATACAATGGGTACATCGTCACTGAACTCTGGATCTCTTTCCAGGTCTTGCACATAACATAAGTACACCTCTTGGCCCTTTCTGAGCTCCCGGTACATGGCCATAGCAGATATGAGTGTGGTCGAAGGCTCTCTCGGTCTCTGGCGGTAAGATACGGTAACCCCAGAAGGACTCTTGAGCAGCAAACGATGCTCGGCGCAGAGGATTCTACCCTTGTGCCGCTCCAACCAATTCATTCCGATGATTAAGTCGAATCCCAATCCATTGATTTCGATGAAGGAAATGGGAAACGCTTCGTTTTTTATTTTGATGGTGGCTGATTGATAGTATTTGGTGCACTTTACTCGCTCCTTCGATGGGAGAGTAACCATGAAGTTCGGTAGCTCATCCGCATCTAGCTTCAACCTCTTCACGAAAGATGGTGATACGAAAGTGTGAGAGGCGCCGGAGTCGAATAACACATTGGCATCAATGCCGTTCACTGGGAAAGTTCCCGTTAAGATGGTGCCGCTTCTGCCGGCTTGTGCTTCGGTGAGGATACTCAGGTTACCTTCGGTACCGAGTCCACAACCTATTGGATTCACAATTGGATAAGTATTGATGGTGGACACAAGTAGAATTAAATCAACACTACTCTTTATTGATAAACCAACCATCATACATAACGTGTCTCTAATACACGTTACTAATAGATTACATGATACTATGAATTTAATACTTCCTAAAGGTAAGGTTCAGGCGTCCTGGTTTCGTGTGTGTGGCATTGATTATTGCCGGTGGTGCCGTATTCAACTTGATCTTGTTGATCCCGTGATACAGCATCCTAGAGTTTCCACCCATGATTAGGCATCTCCTGATCTTAATACCAATTTCTCTGCGAGGTCCACACGCTTCTGCTCTGCTATACATAAATACGGCGTCATCACCAATGGACCAAGACACTACGGGCACTCCTTGTTCAAGAGATTCTGCTGTCTCGTCCTTGTCTTGGTGTAACCCAAGTCGTCCTTCTTTCTCATAGAAGTTGACAATACAGAGGTCCGCTTCAAGTGCGGGAATCGGTTCATGTTCGCATTGTTGTGCAAGTTCTACTGCTTGTGTGACGAGTGTCTGAACTCTGGTGGTATTGTCGGTGGCGTCGCTCCATCTTGTGTTCGTGTCTCCTGGTATGTCTTGGTATAAGGATTCCAGTCCTTTCCCAAGCACATCATTTTTAGCTTCATCTTCGCTCCACCAGGGAATTCGGGTGTATAAAATCCACCTTGACCCGTTCCTAGCTCGTTGCATCGTCGGATGATTGAGATTTGCGCTTCGGGTGTCAGGTATCCCCTTAATAAAATCATACCTGGTCGGATGACCTGACACTATTCATTGGTGTAGTAGTGGTTGGTGACGTCGATCTCTTCTTGATTCAGGTTTACCGGTATCAGATAACAGATACTAAAGCTTCCTATGGTTATAAATTTCATCTACGGTGAGTACTAGTTTCAACTACTTCATTTCATGCTTAATACACACTTCAATTTATTTACTCATGCATCCATTCAAACAGTTACTCTACTACTTAGACATGCTACTTCAAGGATTAAAGGTTTAGATTATTACTTGGGCCGGATTTAGAACCGGACCCATCACGGTCAATCACATGAAGGACAAGCTGCCTCTGAGGTGCACTCCGCTGAGGTCCCCGGGATCCCTGTCCCTGCGGTGCCTGCTGGATCGGTGCATCGCCAGATGCAACCTCCTTGCCTTCCCTCTGCCTGTAGCTTTGGTAGTTCCCGTTTGGCTTTGCATTCTCTGGGCACTTATTGGCCGTGTGTCCGGGTTTCTGACAGCTGTAGCATTTGATTTCTCTCCCATAACAGTCTTTGCCAGGATGGTCCTGGTTGCACTTTCTGCACACATAGGTGCGGCCGTCGGAGAAGGTTTTGGTGACACCGGAGCCAGAACCTAAGGTGTAGAGGGTTAGCACATGTGTGTGTGTGGATATACTAGATATGATACTGATACGAATACGAATTAGAAATAGAAGTTTACCCTTAGGTGGGTATGATCTCAGTGGCTTTGCTGCCACCGGTGCAGATGAACCGAGTTGAAGAAGTTCAACCGGTTTGCCCTGCTCAGCATGGGCACTGCTTTCACTTGGGAATTTCTTTTGGGATTGCTGAAAGAAATTTCCCTTCTTCTTTTTCCAGCTTTTACCCTGGTTCTGCTCCTCGCCATTGGTGTTTTTGTTGTTGGCCTTGCGCTTCAGCGCGGTTTCTTCATCCCTTAGTTGGCAAGTGATTTCAATGCGAGAAGCCGCGTAATAACACTCCTGAAGTTTCAGGTATTAGCCGGGATTTTCATTTAAGAAGGATAAGGAAAGACTCAAAGAATTCAAGGAATTTAAGGAATTTAAGGAATTGAAATAATACTAAGGGTTAACCGATATTTACCTAAAGGGAGGTAAATCGTGTATAGCCCATACCGTACCGAAGGCGATGGCTCAGACTGCATAGAAGCGATCGACCAACACCTGGCCGGTGTATGCTAGATCAGGGAGAAGACGGAGAATGGAAGTGAAGGTGCGGTAGTACTCATCCACAGACATCTTGTCTGTCATCTTCAAGGCGTCCAGCTCCAGCCTTTTCTTAGTCTTTACATGCTCCGGATAGTACTTGGATCGGAGGAGTGATGCAAAAGACTCCCAATCGAAGGTGGGGTCGCTGACATACTCGTGCTTGACTAGTTTCCACCAAGTCCATAGCGACATCCTTGAGGTAGTAAGCAGCTACTCTCACTCAAACTCCAGCAGGAGCTTCGAGGGTCTCAAAAGCAGTCTCCATTTCGGAGATGTAGGCTTCTAGCTTTGCAGGATTGCTCTCGCCTCTAAAGCAGGGAGGACGGAGATCTGCGATAGCTTTTACCCAGTTTACTTCTCTGGGTGGCGGGGGAGGGATTGGTCCCGCTTGGTTCTGTTGGTTTTGTTGAGTTTGTTGCATAGCTTGGATTACTTGTGGTAGCATCTGCGCTACCGTGGCAGCGACGATTTCAGCTATCGTCTGCATGCCGGGTCCGTCATTGCCCCCTCCTCTAGGGTGACCTGGACCTCTTCCTGACATCTGAATATTTAACAGTTACATTAGGCTCCGCAAGATATGACTCAATGGTCTTGGAATTTAAACAAGGTATCGTTCCTAAGAACATCAAGGGTATCCGTTATTAACAACGGTGGTTCCTAGTTAGGTTTCTAAGTATCCGTCTTAAGACGGTTGAAATCCTAACTCGGTAATCCCCTATGCTCGGTACTATGGACATCAGAGCGCAACTACGCTCTGATACCACTTTTTGTAACACCCCAACCGCTAATCCTATGCTTACCGTCCAATCCTCCCACAAACCAGAGTTACTCGCAGCGGAAATACTACTTACTACGGCGGGTGATATAATGCCGCTAACCGCCCATACGGCTAGCTAGGCTCATTCTACTTACAGTCACGGTCTGATGAACATAATGTACCGAGCTACTAAAATATTACTTACCAAATGCAAAATAACAACCTTAACATTCCTGGATCACCGAGTATTTAAGTGTATTCAATTACATCCAAATTCAACTCCCCAAAAGAAGGAGTTTCTACCGGCTACTCATCTATACCAATTCACCATCCCTTTCTATATCCAAAAAGGTGTACCCCATGGTACACCGGCTAATCCAAAAGCTACAGCCTGTACTACTTAGTACACCAATCATCATTCAATGTTTACATCAAAAAAAAATCAAGACTAGCTACATCTCTTCATGGCCTTCATCCTTCTCTTGTACCTGCGTGTAGTAAAAATGGTGCCCCAAGGGGCTCAGCAAACGCTGCGTATAAACTCCGCATATACCGAGTGCTAGCTAGGGCACGCCGACTATTTGACGTCCACTAAACATGTTGTTCATTCATTTCATACATACATGCTTTGCATACACAACATGCTTATACATTTCATTACACAATTCAAGGCATCCATACAATAGTGCACACAATACTTACCTTCACATTGTTAGCCAAATTACGCATTCGGGTTAATCGGAATGCTATTTACTCTTTTACTCATTTCACTTACTTTCTCTTACTTTACTTACTTACTTTCATTTACTTTACTTACTCATTCTTACTTACTTGCTTATACTCAAGTTAAGTCGTCGGGACCTCCGGCCCTGGGGACTACTCCGTCCCACCTCCAGGTTTTACTTGACTCACCAATCCGGGATGCTACCCACTTAAGGGATTTGGTCGCGGACCAGTTAAGAGTCAGAATCGGATCCAACCTCTTGTGTCTCCTCATCCTCACGCGTGGCCCAAACTATATCGGACTTCTACTCATTCCAATTTAATTACCAATTTAAGTTAGTTTTGTTAGCTTGTTAGGACAAGTTAGAAGTCCAAACTCAATAACATCGGTCACAGTACAGTATTGCATACATACACCACATTCATTATCATCCATACATTTCATGAATTATACAAACTAAGAGTTAAAGAAAATATTCACAATACAGCACTACATATTCACAAGTATGCATAGTATCTCCGATTCGTGCATTTATCTTATTTGGTGATCAATTAGCACACAACACACAAATCAGAGTAACCAAGATAGCATACGGGGCATGAGGAATCCATACCGTTCACCGTTGTACGTGTTTTCCAACGTCCTTCCGGTGTCACAAGTCAAACCCTATTGAGTACATATACAATTGAATGCTTAACATAACTATCATTAACTTAACTCGATTACTCCTATGTTACTAATCCCACTACTTACTAAGTCTTTACATCCCTTACACTTGTATTTCATTTACTTACCTTTCATTACCCATCCATGTTACTTACATATATACATACAAATGTATAGGTGGGTATACACATATATATATATATATACTATTATTATAAGCTTACAGTTTTTTTTTGTAAGTATTGGGCCGTCCGACCCACCGTCCGACCCAAGCCCTGGGTCGGACCATTCCAGTAGAGTTCGTCCTCTGAAATCCACCTGTCCGACCCAGCACTATTCCGTCCGACCCATACCCTCTGGGTCGGACCGTTCCAGAAGGTTTCGGTCCCGTGTCCCTACTCCGTCCGACCCACTGTCCGACCATACTCTGGGTCGGACGAAGTCAGAACTTCGACCTCTATTTTTTTGCCTGTCCGACCCACAGTCCGATCCACGGTCCGGGTCGGACCATTCCAGAAAGATTATTATCGCTGCTAAGCCCCGTCTGACCCACGTCCGACTCACCATCTGGGTCGGACGAAGTCAGAACATTGCTACAGATTTTATTTTCTTCCCAATTTCACTCATTGCTTCCCCAATCTTCCTACATACATCCTAACACGTTTTTGTACAATTTAAACACTCTAAATCATGCTAATTCATTTCCCTCTCATTACACAATTCTACTAACTTATACACACAATTTTCCAAGTTTTCATTCACACTTACACAGTTTTCTTCCTCAATGCATTTTGCTACATATTTCTATTCTAACTCTCTCCATCTACAACTCCCTCTCTAATGTTATTTCTAGCACTTCTAATGCCTTACAACTACATTAACTATCTCTCCTATACACCCTCTATCTTTCTCTATTAAAATCTGTTACAAACCTATGCCACTCACCTAGTTTTTAATCTCTTAAGTCCACTAGTTTCTAAGTAAATTTTGCCATAGTCTCCCCTATATTTTTATACTATCACCTCATGTTGTTTCATCCATATGTTCATTATCTCACCTGCTTTCAACAACCAAAATATACAAGCTCCCATATACAATACCAATACTAAACACTCATAGAAATTCCTGCACTCAACATTAATTCCCAACTATGTTTGTGACTTTTTAATTGTTTCAAAGGTTTAACACACTTGTTTCCTCCTACAACATTTCACTACCAATACACACCATTTAACAATACCAATTTCACTTCTAAAAATCTGTTACATTATACATTACTAACTACACAAGAGAATGTGATTTACCTTGTTGTTTTACTAGCTTCTCTTTTCTTCTTCCTTCTTCTTTCTTCCTCTCTTTCTCCACCGGTTATAGTACTTCACAAATCTAATATCATAACCCATACATACACACACATTCAATACTAAAACTAACCTAACATTATTTAAGCTTTAATGTAAGTTCTAGGGTTTGGAAATCTCATTACCTTCCAAGGGTGCAAATGAAGCTTGGAGTGGCTCAAGAACAAAATTCCAACTCCACCAACAAGGCCAAAATCGGCTAGCATAAAGAAGCAAGCAAGGGTTTTAGTTTACATTTTCGTTTTGCCCTTGAGGCTAGAAAAAGATGGAGTTTTTAAGAATATGTTTACCTCAATAGAACAAGGAGAAGGAGGGCCTTCTAATGGTGGTCTTGAAGCTCCAAATGGGACATACCCATAAAAACGAAAATGTTGGTTTTCGAATTTTGAAAGGATGGAAATGTAGCTCTTGATGAGAGGATTCCAATGGTATACTTTTTATAATTTTTGGAAGAGATTTGAGGGGGTTACAAGAGGAGAGAAGTAGAGTTTGTGTAGGGGTTTCTCATTTCACCATTGTTATCGGTCAAGAAGGAGAAAATAGAGAGGAGGAGGGTGAGCTCTACGTGAGTGAGGAGAATGAAATGGAGGAGAGAGAGTAAAAGTGAGGTACACTACTAGAAAAAACGGCATTAGCGACGGACAATTCCGTCTCTAATCCGTCGCTAAACGATATTAGCGACGGATTAGAGACGAAATTGTCTGTCGCTAATGCCGTCGTCGCTAATGCCAAAGTCGCGTCGGAAGCCGTCATCCGTCGCCAAATAGCGATGGATTAGAGACGGAGGCGTCCGTCGCTAAATCCAAATTGGTGAAGGATTAGAGACGGACTGTCCGTCGCTAAGCTGGCGACGGAAATTTATATTTTTCTTATTTATTTGTTAGCGACGGAATGTCCGTCGCTATTCCGTCGCTAATCTGTTTTAATTTAAAAAAAAATATTTAATATTTTGATTCGTAGCCATATTTTCACCTGTAAATGTGGACATATAACACATTTTATTCATATCCACCTTTAATATGCAATACCATAAACAGTTGTACTCATTAATCTCACTAGCAGACCAAAAATAAATGTTCAGTCAGCACAACCCTGAAATAGTGCAGTCGAATTTGATACAGACATAGTTCAAGCTAATAAAGTCAAATATTATCTATCTAATACCCGCCTCCCCAACCATGTCCATCCCTTGGACGATATCCCATATGATCACCCGGACCACCCGAACCACCTGGGCCATCATGTGGATCTCTAGGCCACTGACCCCATCCACCCGTACTAGAGCCAGCACCAGGATCACCGTACGGTAGACTCTGCTGAGAGGGAAACATTTGGGAGATCTGCGCTCGTATCATCCTCTGCATCTCCTCGCCGTATATCTCCTGGCGCATCGTTTCCCTCTCCTCAATACGAACCTGCCGCCTGTAATTTTCATCGAACTTCTGAGTCAGATCCTGCTCAATCTCCATCTTCAGGACTCGTATGTGCTATGGTCTTTGCCGGAAGCACGTGAGCTAGTGCCGGTGGAGTGAAATGAATCAGGGAAGTACGCCGGTGCTAGCTCGCCCACACCATAGACCCTCTGCTTTCTGGATTTCCCTTCAACAGCCTTAAAAAAATTTCATTAGGGTCTACTGGTGTGGCTTGCAGAGATGGATCATCAGGAGTGGTTGACTCCTGAGTGGCAGCATCTAACAGCTCTTCGTATTTATGCTTCATAATCATAACACAATGATATATATATAATTAGTACTCATCGCTAATGAATAAATTTCAATAATGTAATCAACTTAAATAAGTTAAATTAAAACACTTACAGCAGTTTCCTCGACCTTGGGGCATACAGGCACTGTGTCCATGCTCATCCTTGCTCGAATGAGTGTGTATGAACAATGTGTAAGCATCCGGTTGTGTACCGTATTTCTTAGTCTACAAAAAAAAAACACTTGATTAAATTAGAAGCAAGCCTTTAAAAAATTTAACAGAACCTCCCCTGTTTTTTTACATTTCCCACACATAAAAACCAGGATTGTTCAGTCAGAATCAGATAATGATTAATCAACCAAGGCTTAAAAAAATCTGACATAACCTCCCCTGTTTTATGCATTTGCCCACACATATACAATCCAATATTGCACATATCAGAATCTGATAACAATCAAACTCACATAATGCATTCAAAGTTGCATTATCACATTCACATTCACATTCACATTCACATGTACTTGCATCCATTTTCATATACACTTACAACACTATAATTTACAGAATCTGATAACAATCACAACTCACATAATGCATTCAAAGTTGCATTATCACATTCACATTCACATTCACATTCACATTCACATCACATTCACATCACATGTACTTGCATCCATTTTCATATACACTTACAACACTATAATTTACAAAACTAAGTTTCTTCTTTTGATTAAGCCCAATAACTAGTTCTAACTCCCTCTGTACTATAAATTATAGTGTTGCAAAGTAGTCTACTTAATAAGAGGGGAGTTAAGAGAGTGTGTGTGAGGGGGGGAAATAAAATCGGACCACACACAGTCCACATGGGTTTGTAAAATTTTATTTACAATATTGGACACACTAGTTTGAGTTATTTATATTTCTACCCCACAACTTCCCGTTTTTGACAGTTTTTACTAATCTCTTGTTTTATTGATTTTATTGGTTCTAAAGCTTCACTAATATTTATAAATGGCTATTTAGTTGACCAAAACTGTTACGAGTCTATTTGACCCGCTTAAAGACACGTTTTCCTGGTTACCTCGAAAAACGTGCTTTAAGGTTCGTTAGTGATTTTAAACCGTTTTAAGGATCCGTTTTCTTCGGGATTTGTTCCCTCATGATTATTTATGCTTAATTAAGCTTCAAAATTATTCATTAGTCTAATTAATCACTATTTTTAATTACGGGGTATTTCAGTTACCGAGATTATAGGAGATAAAATTCGTCTAAGTGCTGGGGCGCGAATCCCGAGGCGCGCGCTGACTCAGCAGACGTGCCACGTCAGCCCTTTTCCAAATTTTGGCTCTAAACTTCATTTGATCATAACTTTGGCTAGGATGATCCGTTTTTGACGTTCTTTTTATCAATCTTCATGGTTTTCCATAACCTTTTTATTGATATAGGTTTCATGAGCTAGTTTGACCATTCTCAAAAAGTCAACCCTAGCAAGGCTTAATAAGCTTTAAGGTTTCTATAATTTTATTTTGACTTTTATGTTTCAAAACAATGTTACAACTCTTTCTAAAATCTTTATAATATACTTGGAGTGTTTAGAAATTTTCCCAAGATTTATTGACTTATAAATCTTATTGTTAAATTCATAATACTATAATAATTAAATATTTAATTGTTCTTTAGAGTTAAATAGGAGGAATCCCCTAAATTAATTTCCATAATTCCATATAATATTAATACTCATAATTCCATACAATAATTTAATAATCATAATTCCTTATACTAATTTAATATTCATAATTCCATATAATAATTTAATACTTAATAGTATTATTAAAGGTTTAATAAAAGAAATCCCTTAAATTAATGTAAATTAATTTAGGGGTATTTCAGTATATCCCCCTTAAAAGAAACTTCGCCTCGAAGTTTAAAAATCAACTAATAGGCACTCACACCGCTTCGGGTGTGCTGAGACAATAATAATTCAAATGAAATTCCATACCAATCCAATCCTTTATTTCCATCCATTTCCATAACAACATTCCACTCGAGATTACTCAAAATCAAAACGAACCAAGATATACCAAGACATAGCATGATGAAAATCAACAGTCACATACTGTGTCATAATGTAAAAACCAAGCACATACAAACACCTCTCATTCTGCTAATAAGGCAACATGGCATAATCTGGATGAGGTGACGTGAAATACCCCAAACCTTGATATGTGGTTTAAATATCAAACTATGTTATATAAAGGCTAAAAAGTGCCTTAGAAACATCAGTGAACAATTTAAAGCATAGTAAATGCAATAAAACGCTAAGATACAGTTTGAGCAAAACATGCTCTAAGCTATGAGTGAACTTGGTTAGGACCCAAAGAGCCTACCAAGACTTAATAATATTCAATTATGATTTAATAGGGCTAATTAAGTCCTTAGGAAACCTTGGTAGACATTGGAACCAAACAAAACATAAATAAATACCTTAAAGTCAATAAGAGCAAGATGTGCTCTAAGCTTGGGATAAATTTGTAAAAGACCTAATGGTCATACCCATACCTTATAAATATGTTAATGAACATATTAAATCAATTACTAAAGAAAACCAAGCTTGAAAACAAGTTAAAACACAAAAAGTGCTTTAAGGAGTCTTAAAGCACGTTTTTGAAAAATTGTCTTGTAAATGAGTTTTGAATGGCTAAATGACCATCATTACTCTTTAATTAACATGTTTACTATATAGTATCACATTTAGAAGTCTATATCAATGGGAAATCAAAATTTCACAACAATGTGCCTTGTTTTCATGAATAGTAACTTTTATAAGCTAGTTGTAACATATATTGTTATAAGTAATTAAATTGGTCAACAAAGACTATTATACCCTTCTAACAAAAAGGGGGGCCGGTTTTTAAGTGTGGTGACTCACCACTCTTGTTAACATATCAAATAAGTAAAGTAAAGCTTAAAGTAAAGTACTTTTTGCTTTATAACATAAATATCTCCAAAAGCAAACTTACCTTCTCATTCTCTTTTTTTCTTTCATTTCACACGGTTTCTTCATCTTCTCCTTTCCTCCATTTACGATTTGCTACAGCTCCTCTCTTCTCCATCTTCATTTCTTTACCAAATCCAACTCCATGCTCCAAATCAAATTCTAAGACCATATTTGTCTTAGTTAGACCAAGCTCTACACTTCTATCTTTTCAAATCTTCAAGAACTCAATTTTGATGCCATGAAGATTCACCATTGAAAAGCTTGAGCTCACCTTTCCACATATTCTTGCTCTCCTTTGCTTCAAGGTAAGGAAACTCAAAGAAAATCCATGTTTCCTCCATGTTTTCATGTTGACCGAAAATTCACCTCACAATGGTGTTTTCACCTTGCTTGTTTTAGCTTCATTTGAATCTTCCAGGGGCTAGGAGGAGTCCTCTCTTGATACTTGTTCAAGCTCTTTTCCAATTCCAAGGTAAAACAATTACCTTAATGTGTTAAAACAATATGTGTAACTAGGGTTTACAATGAGATGAAGCATAAAGCTTATATACTCATTTCAATGTTGGTATATTGTTTAGTAGTTGACAAGGAAAGAAATGCCTTACCGGTTTATAAGGAAACAAGAAAGAAGTTTGAGTGGAAAAGAGGTAAATATGCTATCTCAATGTGGTTTAATGCCTTAGGAGAAATGACTTATAATGCTTGTTAAAACTACCTAAAGCAAATGGTGAATGACCTAGTAAAGTGTTCTCAAGGAGACTAGTAAAAGAACATATGTATTGTTGGGTGTATTTGCAGGTCAAAGGCTTATATATTGTGGAAATTCAGTGTTTAAGGTTTATGCAATTTAAGGGCCTAAGAGCCACGTTGTTTAAGGGCCTAAGTGCCAAGCAATTTAAGTTATGCACTATATTGTGATGTAGTGCTAAATGTGTGAAGTTTGTGTATAAAAAATGTGTTTGATGGATTTTAGGTGTTTTGAATGAAATAAGGTAAAAACCTAAGTGTTGGATGTGAGTATATACAAGAGAAGCTATGGCCAAATTTGGGAAAATGTGTAAGAAGTTCTAAGTGTTTTAAATGGTTTTGGTGAACTAGGAATGTGAAAGGTGAACAAATGTTTACTTGGGAAGAAACATGTATTAAAGTGATTTATAGGAGATGTTAAGGTGTAGAGGAAACACCTTGGTATAGTGGTTTTAGGTAAAATACCACTTATAAATCTTAAGGAGCAAACAATATAAGTATTAGGAATTTTGGTAAGAAGAGAGTAAGTTGTTAAGGAGTTATAAAATGAGTTTATGGATGTTATATGAAGGGTTTAGGGTACCAAATGATGTTAGAACACACTAGGAGGCTTGAGGAAAAGTTTGGAGAAAGTTTGACAAGTTTTGGACAACTTCTGATGTTGTCCGACCCAGTGGTCCGACCCAGGGTGGGTCGGACAGCCTCTGTTAAGTCACCCGTTGATGTTTCTGGAATGGTCCGACCCAGAGGTCTTGGGTCGGACATGGGTTGGACATGTGTGCTCTAAGTCTCTGGAATGGTCCGACCCAGATGGTTGGGTCGGACATGGGTCGGACATGAGTATTTAGCAGACGGGAAAAGTTTCTGGAATGGTCCGACCCAGCTGTGGGTCGGACGATGGGTCGGACGGCCCAAATTATGCAAAAAAAAAGAAAGACAATGTTGTAAGGTGAAACAAAGTGATATTTTGGTATTAGAATATGCCTAAGTTAATGTGTGAAGTTTGGGTAATTAATGGATGAAGAGAACAAGTTGAACAAGGGTAGAAAAATGCAAATATAGCATTCTGTAGCTTGGGTCCGGGACTTGGTTAATGGTTTGAAGTCCCGGACCATATATCAAAAACAGGCCGAGAGTTGTTCCATGTTGTGGTCAGGGACTTGGGGTGAGTACAAGGTCCCGGACCACCCTATTAAAATTGGCCGAGAGTACTCCAATGTGTTGGTCCGGGACTTAAGGTAAGGACCAAGTCCCGGACCACTCTAAAAATGTTGTTTAAGGTTGGAAAGTGATATCTAGTGATGGAGATTGATGGATAATGATGTTATAAGGTTGTGTAGGACATGTTAGGTAAGTTATAGTCACAATTTGGTGGGTGAAAAGTTGAAGTAAAATGAAAGAGCGAAGCATGTTAAAAATGTAAAGTTATTTAACCAAGTTAACGGGGAAAAGTTATAAGCATTAGACTTTAAACAAACATGTTACCCCAATGTTAATAAAAGTACATGTAATGTTGTCAGTTGTTCGAGAATTGCTCGAGGAACATAAGTGGACGTGGTAAAGTGGACTCCGGTGACAGGTATGGTTTTCTTGCAACCTGTGTCCTACCGGATTACACCGGCTTGTATGCCAATGTGTTTTTCTGTATGTTTGCCACGTTGTAAGATAAACATGTAATGAGTTTACAGTAATTCATATATGTGGCGTGTTCAACTCCGATACCATTTAACCTCGGCAGTGTTAACCTTAGTTAACTGAGTCTAGGATCAATGAGAGTTCGGTATTCGGATTAAACGACCCGAACCATGGGGCGTTCTAACCACGGCTATGCGTGAGTTGATTGTGTGATATGTGTATGTGAATGTAGGGATCTCCCTTGTGTGTCTAACCCAGTTGTAATACTGTATGGTGTGTAGTTATGATAGACTCCATAGTGGGGTTCTAACTAATATCTGAAGTAAGTATGTACTAACAGTAGTGAGGAATCCGGTTTTGGCCGGTCGCGCGTTGTTTGGGAGAGGGTATCCTTCTTAGCCTTACCCTTCTCTTTGTTATGGTGTTTTCCCTCACGGTTATGATCTCCATTAGCTTATTCCAAGCTTACTATTCTGACTTATGATCGGTTTAGGGGGAACATGTGTTGTTGTGGGTGTGTTCGGGCCTCCAACCCGAACCGCCTTAACTTAAGTGCTCGTCCGACTATTAGGATGGTAATGAGTGTTGTTGTTATGTATAACGAGCTTATCATGAGACTGGCAACATTCTCTAGGCTCACCAGTGTATAAGCAATGTTTGGGTCGGTTTCCTAAGAGAACCATTCCCGTTATGTTATGTTTTTGTTGTGATGCAATATCTATTGCGGTGTATGTTGTACACGTGGAAACGTGCAAAGTGGTGGTTATGTGTTGTTTGTAGTTTAGTTATATGTTGTGTATATGTTGGATGTGTGGATCATGGTTATGAATCCCAGTTTGAGAAAAGAGGCGTTTAAGGATAACCCGATTTAAGGGTAAGCGTCTTCCTATTAAGGAATAGCGCCCATTAGAGGAGGAACACTCTAGGGATAATGAAATACCAAGAGTGACTTATTAAGTAAGGATGTAGTTATCCGTGTGTTGAGCCCATTGAGGCGAAATGTCATGTGTTGTGTGTTACAGTTGCATGCATGATTAATATAATCAATCGCATGCTAAGACGACAATTAGTGTGCGTGGCCCGGTAGGTTAGCATGTGGGCTGCGGGATTACCATACCAGCAAAGGTGCTGAGCCCTGGGGGCCACCCTTTCTCTTCTTTCCTATTCAGGTACGAGAGCTGGAAGCGTTCGAGAGAGTAAGGGTAGTCATTGTACATGGGTATTCATTTAAGTATATATATACAGTAGTGTAGTAAGACCGATATTGTTGTCGGCACCAGTTTATAAAATACTCGGTATAGTTGATAAAGGTGTATGTTGTTGTTGTTGTTAATGGAAAGGGATAATAATGTGTAGTTGCTCGGGAATTTAGCCCATCAGACCGGTACAATGTATATGGATTAGCCATTGTTAGCCACGTGGGTGGCTAACGGCGTGTACAACACGAGTTAAGTAATGTGAAGAGGTTTGTATTCCGCTGCAGTTATGTAATAGTAATGTGGATGGGGTGTACAAAAAGTGGTATCAGCGGGAAGTATCGCTCTGATGACTGATTACCGAGCTTAGGAAGTAACCGAGTCAGAATTTTAGTACTTTGGGGTTAAGGTTGAGGATAGGTGAGAATACGCTAGATAGGAATACCAGTGTGTACTGGAAAACTACAATATCCATCCCACCCTCCACAATCCCTGTATATGACTTGGGGAAAGAACGCCAGAGAGATGGAAGTCCACTCTCATTACTCGGGGAATACCCGATCGGCTGTTATTAAAACTTGCCTAGGGTACGGAGAACTGTCATACGGTAGATCCGAAATTGGGAATCCCGCGGGCGGTCTCCATATGAATGATGTTTTTACCGCATTAAATAGCGAAGAATGAAGAATCTTGTGTATAAGAGAATAGAATTTCCGGCACCTGGGTCGACATGCAGAGCAGTCGGAGTAACCAGCTTGCAACGCCACGCACCGTGTGCAACAGGCCAGAAGTGGATAGTGAAGCCCGAGACGAGTGTCTACGGGACCACAGTGATAAAAAAAATATACACCAACGGTGTACCAACCGGCAAGGGAACTACAACGTTAGCGCCCAAATACGTTGAAACGGCTACACAAAGAATACAATTAACTAAGAAAAAAAGGGGTCTCCCAGATGGGAAACACCCTAGTTGATGATCGTCATGTGAAGACTGGTGAGAAGTCACCCAGAAGAGTTATTATCAAGGCAGTAAGATCAGTGAGGGCCAACAAGGCCACTGATAACCGTATGGGTAAAAACAATACCACAACCGGTATGTGGTAAACCAATAGCACAGTTAGCATGGCGCACTTGCCATAGCAAGTGCTTGCTATAACAGGGCTGTTCGGGAAAGTTATAACCACTACAAAAGTATTTGGTAACGTACCCATAAAGTTAAAGTGACGGCATAACAGTGGAAGGGCCGTTAGCCTAACCCTGTTTCTGTAATTGGAAGTACACCAGTCAGCAAGAAGCCTAGACTTGGTTAAGGTAGAAGATGTTGTGAAACCATGAAAATTTTCTTTTCAACCCAGATTTATTCAAACCCTTTTCTTTCAAAACCAAATTTTCTGTTTCTAAACCAACCAATTCTTCCAACCTTCTTTTAAACCAAACCAGTTAAAACCAAGGGCAGATGATAAGATACACAGGGATAAACTTTCCCTCGATTAAGTTCGGGAAGCACGTAATGAAATTGTCACGGGACAATATAAGGGAGTTGACAAACAGAATACTTCACATAGGCGTGTGACGGACACTACAAGTGTACCAACTGAATTGTGGGACGACCGCACTCCGATAGGAGCTTGTGGGGGCCTGACAGACCTACTTATGGGTTAGTTGGGTAGGTAGCAATGTATCATTATGGTACCCCACATATGTATACGAGTGGAGTCCGAAACACGGGAAGTAGTCGACTCCGTCTACGGTCAGCAGTATAAATCAAACAAAAGCTAGAGATTACAAGGAATGGTTGAAGTTAAGGAACTCAGTTAAGATAACGAGATTAGAAGGATTAGTGAATTCCTTCCAAGGAAATGTTTAAGAGTCAGGAGGTGCGAAGTGCACTAACTGAATGTAAGGACATCGTATATGACTTGAGGATCCTCAGGGATAAACATTATAGCTGGAATGGTGACCCAGCCTGTACATGGCAAAGCAGATGCCTAATGTGGACACATTAATGTGCAATGAACGGGATGAAACTCCCAGAATGAGTACCTACACTATCAGGAAATGTTGATCTTCACAGAAGAAGATAATGATAATAACCAGTTAAGAACGCAAAAAGGCGTGGCTAACTGAATGTACCAATAAGTGTGAACCAGATGTAAAAGCATAACTTAGCAACACCCAGGAGCAATCCTTGAAGGGTGTTCGCATCAACAGTTGATGCAGGAAATGACCTGACAGAAACACGAGGGTTGAAACTAACACCCAGTTTAGACATAAGTTGTCAGGAGACGGACTGACAAACCTAAGGGGCATCCCATGAAAGGAAACGTAATGTAACGACCTTGTCATGGAGCTCGATATGATATCCAAACTATGTAATGTTGTACAAAGAAGTACATGTATGTGGACAGCCTACAACGAGCGCAGCTCAAGGCAATAAGGCCTGTAAGCCACAAGCAACATGTGTTATGAAAAATAGGTTGACAGCAAAAGTTTATGTTATATAAGTGAATAGAGTGGAGAACGAACCACTGCATTAAGAGTAGGGATACCTCTCAATATTGTGAGACCGCAGGAGCGGTAGTTATGTGTATCAAGCCCAAGAAATATGTTAAGGATTGACCATGTTGTTATTGAAAGAGGGCAGTTAGCTTAGTAACATGTGTGTATAAAGTGAAACACCAAGCGGAATAATGCCGGCTTGTGACTCGAATGATCGATGCTCAAGGAGCATTCGGTAGTCATCCAGATGAATGACGAACCATGATATAAGTATATGTGTGGAAGTTAACATGACAGTAAATACCATGTAAGTTGTTGTTATGCAATGGGTAAGAGCACGGTTCGCAGCTGGCGACCGTTGTATCAATGTTATTGAGTAATAATGTGGCAGATAAGACCAGTTGTGAGTTAAACTCAGTGGTGATGCAAGGTAAGCAATGTTAAACGGACTGGGCAATAAGCCAGCGGTAGGTACTGTGTGATGAGGAACTCAGTGTGAATTCCATGGCGAATCGCATAAGGGATTTACTGTCAAGAGTTTACGCCTCTGCACTCTGTATGACTGAGTGTTTTGGTATTGCACTTGCGCAGTAATGATCGAGTGGGATAGCTAGGAATTGGAAACATGTTAATTGTGGAGGAATAATGTTATAATGGCCGATGCATAGGAAATGCAAGGCCGCACCTATAGAAAGTACTTGTACAGAACCAAATGTGGAGGCATGATTAACAGTAAGTGACTACAGTAGCACTAACTGCCAAATAGCGGTATGGAATATACCACAAATGTTGTAAATAGCTGAGAGAGCACTACACACTAGGTAGTAGCCCAATCTCAACCGACAGTAAGTCGGAAGGGAACAAGTCAATCATTGTGAAATACATAACTGTATACACAGTAACTTGTTATGGAAGTGGATAGAAAGTTTATAACTCACCGAATTCGCTAACGGTAAGAGATACCACGCGTCGGTTGAGAAACCATTGTTACCAAGATGAAGGTGACAATTGGGGATGTACAATACAGTAAGAATAACAAATGGAGCAACTAAGCTCTACAGTTATTAGAGTTTCGCAGCAGAAACTAGTGAGCCAGTGATTCAAGTGTTGAATGTACATGGTGAACATGAGCGAATGGCTAATTATTAACGCCTAGAAGCCTAACAGGCCAGAATCGAAACCAACTAAGAGTTTAAACAAACTCCAATGAGAATTCTTGGTTTAGGAACTAAACCGCCAATATGGTTAAGATCCTCTAATCAGAATCCATTGTGTAATAGGCCGCGTGGAAGTTAAAACACTTCACGACGGCAGAACATTTAAGCCAATGTTTAGTGATTGATTACGTGGGCGTAATCCCTTTTAAGGGGGGTAGAGCGCAAAACCACTTAGTGTATATTACCGTACAAGTGTACGTAGTGTATGTGACTTATATTGTGCATAGCACAAAATTATTGTTTTGATGATTGGTGTGTGTGTTACGTAAACATACACATTCATTCATGGTTTAATTGTGGTAATTGCGCACAGAAGATGCGAATACCATTGTGATAAGCGTGTGTATTTGTTAACAATTGTGTGTGATAGTACAAGTGTGGGAGTAGAGAAACTCCCGGGGAACAAAAGCCCCGACAGTGTATAAATGTAAAACCATGTGTTGTATTTTGATAAAATATATGTGTATATATATATATTATATAGTGATTCATAAAAGGGCATGACACCGACATAGAACCTAGTGAGAATGAGATTCCCTAGGTAACAACATTAAAGTGAATGGTGAATGGAAATAACTGATAGACGAAGTTCTATCCTTTGGAGATGTTATGATCATGATTAGAATGATTTAAAAGATAGAAAATTGGAAATGAGTGATTTATTTGATGCTTGAAAATGAAGTGGGAAGTGGAACTTGATTTGCATGTGATCAAGGGAAGCCGAACACAAATTGGAGTGGAAGGATAGTTCTACACTGATGCTGATCACATCAGGGTTGGATGATTCTTGAAGCTCCCTATAAGTGGTCACAAATAACCACGCTAATAAAAGAAGCAAAGAGCTTAAGTTGGACTTGGAGTTGTGTGTGTTTTCAAAAGGATTTTCAATTGGTATTTATAAAACGTTGATAGATACTTTACATAATTAAAGTTCTCTACTTACCTCACAAGGAAATTTTAAACTTAAGTGATTGTTTTGATCTCCCAAGGACACGGGGACGGAAGGTGTCCATCGCGACCGGGTTCTGCGGGATCACAGTGTATACCAAAGATATTTTTGATTGCAATACATGCTATGACATGTGGTTTGGTATGTGTGATAAAGGTTATTTTGACTTTGATCTCCTGAAGTGTATGCTATCAAGACCTATGAGTCTAAATGTGTTGTGTTACATAGACCTATGTGTCTAAATGTTGTTATGTTACCCAAGACCAGTGAGTCAAAGGGGTTGTTATGTATGTGTAAGTGTTGTTAAGATACCCGGACCATTGAGCCCGAGGTTATCATGTGAATATGTTATGTTATGTATGGATGTGAATGTGTTGCCCGGACCATTAAGTCCGAGGTTGTGATGTAAAGTGTATTTGGTTATGGAAGTTTTATCTCTATAAGTAATCCCCGTATTCTAATCCAAGATGTGAGGGAAGTGTAAACTTCGAGGACGAAGTTCTTTTAAGGGGGGTAGATTGAAATACCCCAAACCTTGATATGTGGTTTAAATATCAAACTATGTTATATAAAGGCTAAAAAGTGCCTTAGAAACATCAGTGAACAATTTAAAGCATAGTAAATGCAATAAAACGCTAAGATACAGTTTGAGCAAAAACATGCTCTAAGCTATGAGTGAACTTGGTTAGGACCCAAAGAGCCTACCAAGACTTAATAATATTCAATTATGATTTAATAGGGCTAATTAAGTCCTTAGGAAACCTTGGTAGACATTGGAACCAAACAAAACATAAATAAATACCTTAAAGTCAATAAGAGCAAGATGTGCTCTAAGCTTGGGATAAATTTGTAAAAGACCTAATGGTCATACCCATACCTTATAAATATGTTAATGAACATATTAAATCAATTACTAAAGAAAACCAAGCTTGAAAACAAGTTAAAACACAAAAAGTGCTTTAAGGAGTCTTAAAGCACGTTTTTGAAAAATTGTCTTGTAAATGAGTTTTGAATGGCTAAATGCCCATCATTACTCTTTAATTAACATGTGTACTATATAGTATCACATTTAGAAGTCTATATCAATGGGAAATCAAAAATTTCACAACAATGTGCCTTGTTTTCATGAATAGTAACTTTTATAAGCTAGTTGTAACATATATTGTTATAAGTAATTAAATTGGTCAACAAAGACTATTATACCCTTCTAACTAAAAGGGGGGCCGGTTTTTAAGTGTGGTGACTCACCACTCTTGTTAACATATCAAATAAGTAAAGTAAAGCTTAAAGTAAAGTACTATTTTGCTTTATAACATAAATATCTCCAAAAGCAAACTTACCTTCTCATTCTCTTCTTTTCTTTCATTTCACACGGTTTCTTCATCTTCTCCTTTCCTCCATTTACGATTTGCTACAGCTCCATCTCTTCTCCATCTTCATTTCTTTACCAAATCCAACTCCATGCTCCAAATCAAATTCTAAGACCATATTTGTCTTAGTTAGACCAAGCTCTACACTTCTATCTTTTCAAATCTTCAAGAACTCAATTTTGATGCCATGAAGATTCACCATTGAAGGAGCTTGAGCTCACCTTTCCACATATTCTTGCTCTCCTTTGCTTCAAGGTAAGGAAACTCAAAGAAAATCCATGTTTCCTCCATGTTTTCATGTTGACCGAAAATTCACCTCACAATGGTGTTTTCACCTTGCTTGTTTTAGCTTCATTTGAATCTTCCAGGGGCTAGGAGGAGTCCTCTCTTGATACTTGTTCAAGCTCTTTTCCAATTCCAAGGTAAAACAATTACCTTAATGTGTTAAAACAATATGTGTAACTAGGGTTTACAATGAGATGAAGCATAAAGCTTATATACTCATTTCAATGTTGGTATATTGTTTAGTAGTTGACAAGGAAAGAAATGCCTTACCGGTTTATAAGGAAACAAGAAAGAAGTTTGAGTGGAAAAGAGGTAAATATGCTATCTCAATGTGGTTTAATGCCTTAGGAGAAATGAGCTTATAATGCTTGTTAAAACTACCTAAAGAGCAAATGGTGAATGACCTAGTAAAGTGTTCTCAAGGAGACTAGTAAAAGAACATATGTATTGTTGGGTGTATTTGCAGGTCAAAGGCTTATATTGTGGAAATTCAGTGTTTAAGGTTTATGCAATTTAAGGGCCTAAGAGCCACGTTGTTTAAGGGCCTAAGTGCCAAGCAATTTAAGTTATGCACTATATTGTGATGTAGTGCTAAATGTGTGAAGTTTGTGTATAAAAATGTGTTTGATGGATTTTAGGTGTTCTTGAATGAAATAAGGTAAAAACCTAAGTGTTGGATGTGAGTATATACAAGAGAAGCTATGGCCAAATTTGGGAAAATGTGTAAGAAGTTCTAAGTGTTTTAAATGGTTTTGGTGAACTAGGAAGTGTGAAAGGTGAACAAATGTTTTACTTGGGAAGAAAACATGTATTAAAGTGATTTAGAGGAGATGTTAAGGTGTAGAGGAAACACCTTGGTATAGTGGTTATTATAGGTAAAATACCACTTAGAAATCTTAAGGAGCAAACAATATAAGTATTAGGAATTTGGTAAGAAGAGAGTAAGTGGTTAAGGAGTTATAAAATGAGTTTATGGATGTTATATGAAGGGTTAAGGGTACCAAATGATGTTAGAACACATTAGGAGGCTTGAGGAAAAGTTTGGAGAAAGTTTGACAAGTTTTGGACAACTTCTGATGTTGTCCGACCCAGTGGTCCGACCCAGGGTGGGTCGGACAGCCTCTGTTAAGTCACCCGTGATGTTTCTGGAATGGTCCGACCCAGAGGTCTTGGGTCGGACATGGGTCGGACATGTGTGCTCTAAGTCTCTGGAATGGTCCGACCCAGATGGTTGGGTCGGACATGGGTCGGACATGAGTATTTAGCAGACGGGAAAAGTTTCTGGAATGGTCCGACCCAGCTGTGGGTCGGACGGTGGGTCGGACGGCCCAAAATTATGCAAAAAAAAAAAGAAAGACAATGTTGTAAGGTGAAACAAAGTGATATTTTGGTATTAGAATATGCCTAAGTTAATGTGTGAAGTTTGGGTAATTAATGGATGAAGAGAACAAGTTGAACAAGGGTAGAAAAATGCAAATATAGCATTCTGTAGCTTGGGTCGGGACTTGGTTAATGGTTGAAGTCCCGGACCATATATCAAAAACAGGCCGAGAGTTGTTCCATGTTGTGGTCCGGGACTTGGGGTGAGTACAAGGTCCCGGACCACCCTATTAAAATTGGCCGAGAGTACTCCAATGTGTTGGTCCGGGACTTAAGGTAAGGACCAAGTCCCGGACCACTCTAAAAATGTTGTTTAAGGTTGGAAAGTGATATCTAGTGATGGAGATTGATGGATAATGATGTTATAAGGTTGTGTAGGACATGTTAGGTAAGTTATAGTCACAATTTGGTGGGTGAAAAGTTGAAGTAAAATGAAAGAGCGAAGCATGTTAAAAATGTAAAGTTATTTAACCAAGTTAACGGGGAAAAGTTATAAGCATTAGACTTTAAACAAACATGTTACCCCAATGTTAATAAAAGTACATGTAATGTTGTCAGTTGTTCGAGAATTGCTCGAGGAACATAAGTGGACGTGGTAAAGTGGACTCCGGTGACAGGTATGGTTTTCTTGCAACCTGTGTCCTACCGGATTACACCGGCTTGTATGCCAATGTGTTTTTCTGTATGTTTGCCACGTTGTAAGATAAAACATGTAATGAGTTTACAGTAATTCATATATGTGGCGTGTTCAACTCCGATACCATTTAACCTCGGCAGTGTTAACCTTAGTTAACTGAGTCTAGGATCACATGAGAGTTCGGTATTCGGATTAAACGACCCGAACCATGGGGCGTTCTAACCACGGCTATGCGTGAGTTGATTGTGTGATATGTGTATGTGAATGTAGGGATCTCCCTTGTGTGTCTAACCCAGTTGTAATACTGTATGGTGTGTAGTTATGATAGACTCCATAGTGGGGTTCTAACTAATATCTGAAGTAAGTAAGTATGTACTAACAGTAGTGAGGAATCCGGTTTGGCCGGTCGCGCGTTGTTTGGGAGAGGGTATCCTTCTTAGCCTTACCCTTCTCTTTGTTATGGTTGTTTCCCTCACGGGTTATGATCTCCCATTAGCTTATTCCAAAGCTTAGCTATTCTGACTTATGATCGGTTTAGGGGGAACATGTGTTTGTGTGGTGTGTTCGGGCCTCCAAACCCGAACCGCCTTAACTTAAGTTACTCGTCGACTATTAGGACGGTAATGAGTGTGTTGTTATTGTATAACGAGCTTATCATGAGACTGGCAACATTCTCTAGGCTCACCAGTGTATAAGCAATGTTTGGGTCGGTTCCTAAGAGAACCATTCCCGTTATGTTATGTATTTTGTTGTGATGCAATATCTATTGCGGTGTTATGTTGTACACGTGGAAACGTGCAAAGTGTGGTTATGTGTTGTTATGTAGTGTATGTTATATGTTGTATAATGTGGAGTATGTGGATCATGGTTATGAATCCCAGTTTGAGAAAAGAGGCGTTTAAGGATAACCCGATTTAAGGGTAAGCGTCGTCTATTAAGGAAGTAGCTCCATTAGAGGAGGAACACTCTAGGGATAATGAATACCAAGAGTGACTTATTAAGTAAGGATGTATTATCCGTTTGTTGAGCCCATTGAGGCGAAATGTCATGTGTGTGTTTACAGTTGCATGCATGATTTAAATATAATCAATCGCATGCTAAGACGACAATTAGTTGTGCGTGGCCCGGTAGCATGTGGGCTGCGGGATTACCATACCAGCAAAGGTGCTGAGCCCCTTGGGGGCCACCCTTTCTCTTCTTTTCCTATTTCAGGTACAGAGAGCTGGAAGCGTTCGAGAGTAGGACGAGAGTAGGGCAGAGTAGTAGGACGGGGGGTAGTCATTGTATATAGTGGGTATTCATTAATGTATATATATATACAGTAGGGTAGTAAGAACGATATTGTTGCGGCACCAGTTTATAAATACTCGGTATAGTTGATAAGGGTATGTTGTTGTTGTTGTTAATGGAAAGGGATAATAATGTGTAGTTGCTCGGGAATTTAGCCCATCAGACCGGTACAATGTTATGGATTAGCCTTGTTAGCCACGTGGGTGGCTAACGGCGTGTAACACCAACGAGTTAAGTAATGTGAAGAGGTTTGTATTTCCGCTGCAGTTTATTGTAAGTATGTAAATGTTGGATGGGGTGTTACAGTCGTAATGGACGCCCATTAATGAGTAAGTTAGATCCCTAACTCCTGAGGCCTGAGAATTGTTTAGTTCTCGTGTTTGACCATACCTTATAAGTGTCAACCGTTCTCTTAAAAGAACTGGTTGTTCTCTAACTGAATTGTTTATTCTTGTCAGGTCAAGGTAACCCTAGCCAATGAGGTATTACTTCCATTGGGTTAATAAACATTAATTCTTAAGTTATGAGGGGTGTAGGCTTCACCCTCCCGCGCCTCCTGAATTTGCCTCCCACCTCGAACTGTTCACTCGAGCTGGTCGAGTCTGTTTGTCGACCCTAGGCGACAAGTCGTAGACGAGCCATATGCGGAAGACAGATCTGATACAAATGCCGACCTCCTAACCTAAACATGCATGACCGGAGTCAGTCCCGGATTCCTCTCCTTTCAAGTTCCAGTTAGTTGAAGTCTCATTGACAATTGGTTAGTTAAACCTCTCTCGGTATTAACCTACTAACAACTTGGAGTATTTATAACCTTGTACAATTGTTACTAAACATAGTTAATGAACAAGCTCTAAATCAAATTGTGTTAGTGTGCAATGGACACACAATAACCATACAGTAGATCGGCTTCATGCTTAATCTTGTTTGGTCGTATCACAATAACACATAGCACACAAACCGAGGTAGACCCCGTTAGCAAACAAGCTACAAGAATCTAATACCGTACACTGGAGGTTGGCTAGCTCTTAACACCACATTCGCCTAATCCGCTGAACGCCTTCAACTATCTAGATCTGTAACCAGAACTAGTATTAGTATCATGTGTCTTAGAACTAATTTGGTTCTCTTTTCAACTTAAACCTCTTCTAGGTTAACCCGGGTATAATAGTTTACCGTTAAACGGGTTCATTCTTTAGGAGCGTTTTCAAGCTCAATTCTAATTCATTAACATACTAACGTCGTTAGCAGTTATTTAGTTGCACAGTTAGCAACTTTAGACTTATACAGACCTTGTGTTAGTTTTCGTATTTTTCACTATTCATCCGTATTTCACTATTCATTTATATGGTCTCGTATTCTACTACTCATTTATACGGCCTCGTATTTACTATTCACCGTATTTCACTATTCACTGTATTTCACTATTCACGTATATGTTGTATTTACTGTTCACGTATATTGTCACTGTTCACGTATACGCCTTGTATTTTACTGTTCACGTATACGCCTTGTATTTTACTGTTCACGTATACGTATTTCCTATTCATGTATACGAATACTATTCACGTATATGTGTACTATTCATGTATACGGATACTATTCACGTATACGTGTACTATTCATGTATACCAACATTTTTCGTATACATCCGTATGATACTCCGTATCATACGTATTTATTTCTTTTTCCCATATAACTTGTATTTTCTTTAAAATACATTAAGTATTGATTTCTCATGTACTTATTAAATTACGAGTATACCCCTCGTATACCTTAAGTTATACACGGGTCTCGTTTAACCCCGTCTTAACTCTGTTTCTTTTACAACTTGTTTCTAAATTCGTTATTTAATTTCCTTAACCTTCTAAACACATAAAAATGTGTTATCTACATTCCTTACCCATAGTTTTCTTTTAATTTCTATTTTACTCATAATAAGTTCTAAACTTGTTATTTTTTTCTAATTTCTTCCAAAGTCTTTCTTAATTAATTTCTTTTATACTTTTGGTCAATTACCAAAACATACCCAAGTTTGACCAGCCTTTTATGGTCAAACCCCCTAACTTTCTAGAATTTACAATATTACCCTAAAGTTAATTTATCTTAACTCTTTATTCCTTAAACATTTTATTACCTAATCTTTTGCTATAATTTTTAGTCTAACTCATCTAAATATTTTATAAACTGGCATTGACCATGTTTGACCGTGTGTTTGACCACAGTTGACCAGTAAAATTACCATTTTACCCGTGGGGATCAGGGAATTAACCAAGAACGCCAAGGTAAGGGCGAAGGGCGGGAAGGAAGGACCAACAGAGGAAATCAAAAAGCAGGGGAAACAGCTCGAAAGCACCAGATGGATGAGAGAAGGGGAGAGAAGGAGACCAGCCGGGGGAACCGGAAAGAGACCAAAACCGTAGAAAGTCATTCTAACTTATAAACTCTTTTAAACTGTAAACTTAATTCTACAATTATTTTCTCATCATCTAAACTCTCAAAAATTCCATATTGACTCATAATATTTTCGGCAATGATATATATAACCAAAACTTCTCAAATTTTACATATTACTCTTAATTACCTAATTCCTTTAATAACTAAGTTAGATAACTTTTCTAACTCAATTAATACCCTTAATTTTCGGCCATAATAAACCATAGTTTACGAATTTTTCTTGTATATTATGATAGCTTATATTGTAGTTATATCATAAGGAGTATAAATCTAATTTAGATTTACAAAATATTAACATTTAATGTGTCAAAAATTAAATCTAACATACTTATAATTTCAACAATAATAAACAAGATAAACAATATGTTAGATCATATATAGATCAACAATTAGAACCTTGAATAGGTAGTTGTAGGATTTACCTTGTATATTAACCATTAGCTTAATATTTAAGCTTGATTTCCTTAGAAATTTTGACAGCAATTTGCTAGAGAAATTGGCTCCAAAATCATAGAATAAGATGAATAATAAGAAGGGTTAGTAACCTAGGCACTCGGCCTTGATGAAAATCAAAGAAGGAAGAGTTTCCAAGAAGGCAATGTTTTACCTCGAGAATCAAAGGCACTTTTCGTTTTTCCTGAGAATCTGGGGGCTCATGAGCTTGGTTGTAAAGCTCTTTGAAAGAGGATTCCAACGAGCTATCAAGCTTTTTATTTGGAGTTAGGACGAGAAAGTTATGATTTCTACAAGACAAGGTGTTCTTTAATGTTCTAATCTAGCTAAATGGTGTTCTTCATGGAGTTTCTTCAAAGAGAGGAGGATCTACGAATTTGGGAGCTCTCATTATAACAGGTAAGTGTCTGATTAATGAATTATTAAGGGGACAAGGTGATAAGGAAATCAAGGAAAGTCATGGTAGGTGTAAAGTAAGCAAAATTGAATTTTAACACCTTTAATGACTCATCATGAAGTAGGCAGCCTTAGTCACGATTTTGTCTGATTTTTTTTGTTTCTTCCTTTATTTATGTAATATTAGATGCATAAATCGTTCATAAGGACTTATACCATGTGTTAGGTATTACATAGCCAAAAATGCCTTAAAACACCATTTTATGTGCTTCCGGGTTCACATTGATTATGCAATTTGTTTTGGCTAGTTTAAATGTGTCCTTAATATTTACAACCTTTAGAAACTTTGTTCATGAAATAGCATGTTGCTCATTCCAATTTAAACCAAGTCGTTTAGTGGTTTCTCCTTGACTTTCATCAGTTTAGTATCTGTTTACTGTGGCTTTGTATACTTAATTTGTGTGTATACGCAATGGCTCCTATGACCATTTAATTTTTGTTACCTTATTTATTTAGGTATTTAGGCTCATTAGCCTTTTCGTTCCATGTATACATGCTTAAAGCACATTTTTCTTTTAAAGCACATCTTTGTGCTCTAAGGTGCGTTTCGGTTTAAACGCTAATTCTGCTTAATGCGTATTACTAATCTTAGAGGTATTTCACATTTGAAATCTCTTGGGAACTTATTGGTAGTTCCCTAATTTATTTGTGCTCTTTAAAACACCTTTTGCTCTAATTGTTCCTAAAGCATGTTTTGGTGTAAATTGTTGTTAACACTCTTCTAATGTTTCTAAGGCACGTTCTAGCCTTAGTTATCCTATTAGATAGTTCATTAATATATTAAGGTTTGGGGTATTTCAATCTACCCCCCTTAAAAGAACTTTGTCCCCAAAGTTCCTATATATCTACATCTCTTAGAATACACAGGTAACTTCACACTAAAAGGTCATATAGATCACTCAATATCTGTATAGGCATTCTGACTCATAAGGTCTGCCATATATATACATTTACCACACTTGCCACACAACATATCTTTTGTATGTTTTAGTAATCAAAATACTCTTTATATTCTTTGTTGTATACTCCTCATGTAACCGGTCCGGAGACAAAGGTTTTCATGTCCTCGAGTTCGTGAGCGGGTCTTAGTAAGAAAATACATGTCAACTCCAATTCCACTTTATGCTACTGCATCTACTTTAACGTGGTTAATTGTGACCACTTGTAGGGAGTTTCAGGAATCATCCGACCCTGAGTGATCAGCATCAGTGTTGAACTATCCTTTCACCCCAATTTGTGTTCAGTTTTCCTTGATCTGGCCAAGATCAAGTTCTACCTCCCACGTCAACTTCAAACAACCAAATAATTATTCATGTAGCATTTTATATCTTTTAGTCCTTCTAGTCATAATCATAAATCAATACATCTCCAAATTATGGAACTCAGTCCACAGTCATTCTTAATTCACCTCTCAGCAATTTCTTAGAGAATTTAATTCCTACTAGGTTCTACATCGGTCTCATACCGATTCATACCTCATAACATTACCATATTTGGTCTCATATCAATACATATCATAGGGATTTGAATTCCCCTGCAGTTTCTACTCCTCTTTTCCTGAATTCTCGCACTGAAGTTAACGAGGTCGTCCTCTAATACATCTGGTATTCTCATTAATTGTGCGTAATAACCACAACCACATAAGAATGAATACATGTGTTTATATAACATACGTATCAACATCACAACTAATTGTATTGTTATGCACACTATAGGTTACGTACTCAATACGTGAAACATAGGCTAAGGATTGTGTGCTCTACCCCCCTTAAAATGGATTACGCCACGTAATCAACATTATATCATCCTTGAACATAGGTTCAAGATGTTTAGGTGTCATGGAGCATTCTAGCTTCCATGTAGTCTATCTCACATTATGATTGGGTCAGAGGGTCTTCACCATGGTAATGGCTTAGTCTTGTATCAAGGATTCTTATTGGTGTTATACCAATCTTACAACTGGTTCCAGTGTAGCCTCTAAGGCTCCAAAGTATTTGGTAGATAAGTCGTATATTTTATTCGACTGGAAGATATGAGACACATCATTCCTTTTTCTCTTTTGTTAGGTATATCAAACCTTTAAGATACGGTTCACTAGCTTCTGTTGCGCGACTCTGATAATCTTGGGGTTTAGTTTGCCCTTCTATCCTCTTCAATATGTTTTACAGCTCCTTTGTATCCTTGAATTTAGGAATAAAGGTCTCTTAATGGACGCGTGGTATCTTTATCTATACACGGTCTCTATGAGTTATAGCTTGTCTATCCAGTTCTCTGGAGATCTGATGTTCATGCTGTTTTTACGCCTTTCAGCGTCTGAATTGTTTCCTACTAACTGATCCTCAGTCTGAGATTTCTGTGTATTCTGGACTTACTGTTCAGTGCTTATTGCTCTTCACAGTTTCCTGAAAATCTTGAGACATATAAACTGTTCGTACTTACTAATCAGTGCTTCTCGCACTTCATAACTCTTAATTGTTTCCTCCTGGAATGAGTTCTGACTCTTTTAATCTCATTGGTTTAACTGAGTTCTTCCTCTCAATTGTGTGCGGTAATTTGCTGTTCTGGTGTGAGTTGCATCTCTGACTGTCGTACGGAGTCGACTACTTCTCGTGTTCCTTACACTACTCGTTTACATATGTGGGGTACCTTACTGATACATTCCACTTACCCGACTAACTTATAAATAAGTCATCAGGCCCACAAGCTCCTTTGGAGTGCGGTCGTCCCACATCTCGTTTAAGTATACTCGTAGTGTTCGTCACACGCTTAGTTACAGCTAATTTGTGAAGTATTCTATTGTCGATCTCCTCTTTCATCATTCCATAATAACGCACATGTCGTTCTTCTTGAACTTAATCAAGGAATATCCATCTACTGGGTTCATAACTACATTATACCTTCTGTATTTCGTACGGACTCGATCTCTTAGTAATTTGAGGTCTTTTCCTTAGAGCCTCTTATCTATTTCTCATGTCGATCTACTAGGAATGCACTTCCAGCTCCTTACGGAATGGACAGTGTGCTTCCTGTGAAACCTTTCATCACATGGTCCAGGCTACTGGCGTTACTGCACAGTCTGTCTCCCATTTCATCACCTTACTTACATCGGGTTTTAACTCATAAATCTGATTGCTTTCGTGTCAATATTTGATGGCTTATATATAGTGGTTGCTTTGTTGTGCACTGTAACTTAATCTACCTGACAGGTATTATTCTCATGGCCTCCACTATCTAAGTAGCTTTAGCTTTCTCATATTGCCCATTGATAGCGTGATTCTTTGGTCGTTTTACTTCAACGACTCGTCTTATATTCAATCCCCTTCATGGTGTAAACACACTGGGAGTTCCCCAGGTTTAATGTAAGGCAGTTGTCGCATCATACTGTAAGATTGTTATCATTCAGCTCGAAGATAATTGCTTCAAATTTTAGGTTTATTTGTAGGTTGTATTCTATCTCTAATAAGTGAAAGCCCATTTCGAGGGGTTTATTCCCACTCAAGGCCTCACAACAAGGAGAAGTATCCCCACCCTAAAAGGAGTGGTTCGTTCTCCACCTCCGTCATTGTATCATCTCACTATTCTCATTGGTGCCCTTTTTCTGGCAATTCCTCCTCAATTTAGTATAGGTTTTCATAACCACTCGTATGTACGAGTTGTAGTTCACTCATGGCCTAGATAAGCCTTTTTATGCTTTCCTGTGCCTCGAGCTCTGATGTACTTAACATCCTTGGCTCGTAGGCCCTTAATACTTGATTAGTCTCAAATGATAGCCGGTGTTTGGTTCACTGTTGTATTCTTAATCATCTGTAGGTTATCCACGTGATTCTCTTGTTCTCTGAACTTTGTCAATGTTGGGTCACATCATTGGATGTACTATTGGGTTTCACAATAAGTTGCTGTATCTCGCTTCCTGCTGTGGAAGTTCGCATAGGTAATCCGATGTTAATCAGTGTCTGTGACAATACCTTCGCTCTCATAGATTTGCGTCTTTTAGCAATCAAGGATTAGTTTTCATTAGGCCTCTGCCTTTAGGTGTCTAAGTCGGATATTTACCCTGGCTATCATGTGCTGCCATGTCAATACTTTGTTCAACTTTCATTGACTACGCCACCCGTTAATGACTAATCATACTTGGGTGTTAATGAGTTAGGCAAGCAATACTAACCATCGTTTATGGGTCTTTTTCTGCTCAACTATACCAACTCTATGGTGTAGTCTTTTTTAGGTTCTCTCTTCCGTGATTGCATGTCTTTGATCCTAGGTAGGTCACTACTTAAATTTATTTTCTCTGATTCTGTTTCTGGGGTTTATCAACATCCTCAATGAAGATTGTTGTTAATGGTATTATTCTGGGAGTTCATCCCGTTTTTATTGAAAGTTTTTATGTCCTCCATCTTCATTGTATGTCGTAATACCTTCCTTGTAGGTTATTACTTACATCCCGGTCCTCTCACATTGTTGAGTAATCTCTTTGGTTCTTCCATTCAAGGTTAGGCTTGGTTTTGGGTTGATGTTCTTACCTGTAGTGTCGGTTGTCTGTTGTTGATGCTCACGTCGTTTAGTTTCCTGACCAAGTCCAGCTCCCTGCTGACTGGTGTATTGATTTAGTTGTCATGGTCAGGTTGTCAGGCCCTCCCAATATTTCGCTCTTCAGTCTTATGGAATTGTAATCTGGTGTTAATATGTATATCCGTGGTTTTTACCATTTGGTCTTCACGGCTTCCCGTACAGCTTCATTGTGGCAGCACTTGCCAAGGCAAGTGCGCCATGCAAGATGGGCTATCGGTACTGTGTACGTCATGGATGGACATTCTCCTAAACTCCATGTAGGTGGTAGTCCATGGGACTCCTTCTTTGCCCTTTTTGGCTTTGGTTAATTGATTATGGGCAGCTTCCTGACTGCTTTTGATTGTATAATTACTTATCAGGGTATTCCTCTTTCTGAGGGAACCCTTTTTCTTTTGCTTTCGCCTTGGTTCTCACTCTCGTTTCCACACCTTCATCGTGGTTATCGAGTATTGACTCTCCTTAGGCACTACGTCGTAGTCCTATCTTGGAGATGACTTGCATATGCATTTGTAGTCGTCTGCTATTGCATTTAGTCTTTGCAACCCCTTTTTTGTAGGTTCTTAGTTACCCGCTTCATAATTGACTTTTAGGTAGTCCCTATGCTCTTGCGGTATTATCCCACTGTTATTGCTCCTTGGACTGTTGTCCGTTTTCTGTCACTTCTCTTGTCCTCTTATTGCACTCGTAGTGCTTTCTTCTTACTGGTATGGCGGGGTTATATCGACTGCGTAGCATGTCGACCCAAGTTGCCGGTAATTATTATTCTCTCATTGGTAGGATTCGTTGGTAGCGCCTGTTTCAACGTTGCGCTCCAATTAGGACCTTCAAGTCTTGAAAGACTATTGTATAACGAGGTGTTTCTCGTATTGCATAATGCTAAGTAATTGCCAGATCGGGTTTTCCCGAGTAAGAGAAAGCTTATCATCTCTCTGGCGTTCATTTCCGGTATCTTAGCACCAGGGGCGCGGAGGGCGGGTCAGGTATTATAGATATCCGATACACATCGGGGAATCCTAACTAAGCACCTCTCGCACTAATACTCAACCCTTATCCCAAAGTCTACTATTCCTAACTCGGTAATTCCTAAGCTCGGTAATTTCAAATCATCAAAGCGTAACTACGCTCTGATACCACTTTTTGTAACACCCCATCTCCAAATACAAGGATCGTCGCCCTAAGTCCATCTCGTACATGAACAACGCAGCGGAAAAGTTCTACTAAATTGGTGTTACCGCCGTTAGTCACCCACGTGACTAACTAGGCCTATTCTCTTACAAGTCACGGTCTGACTAACCGGATAATTACTCGAGCATCTATACATTACAATCCATAAGCCACAACTTATACCAAGTATCTCATATCCTAATACATCATACTAACATCTCATCAATTTACTAAATGAGTGTACATGCACAACTCGTGTAACAAATGTAAAAGCGACCCGAAGTACTCTACCCGCTCCCACTCTCAGGTTGAGTCCTCGTCTGGCACCTACCTGCAAAGTTTAAATCACAGGCCCCAAGGGGCTCAGCACATGGCTGGTACAGAAAACGTGCAGCCCACAAGCTAGCAGGGTTACACACGACTACTTTGTCGTATACATGCAATTGTTTATTCATACAAATTAGAATAAGAAGTACGATAACAAACAACACATTTATGTGAAACATTCACTGCTCAAATAAATCGAACGTCGTAATGGACGCCCATTAATGAGTAAGTTAGATCCCTAACTCCTGAGGCCTGAGAATTGTTTAGTTCTCGTGTTTGACCATACCTTATAAGTGTCAACCGTTCTCTTAAAAGAACTGGTTGTTCTCTAACTAAATTGTTTATTCTTGTCGGGTCAAGGTAACCCTAGCCATTGAGTTATTAGCTCCATTGGGTTAATAAACATTAATTCTTAAGTTATGAGGGGTGTAGTCTTGACCCTCCCGCGCCTCCTGAATTTGCCTCCCACCTCGAACTATTCACTCGAGCTGGTCGGGTCTGTTTGTCGACCCTAGGCGACAAGTCGTAGACAAGACATATGCGGAAGACAGATCTGATACAGATGCCGACCTCCTAACCTAAACATGCATGACAGGAGTCAGTCCCGGATTCCTCTCCTCCCAAGTTCCAGTTAGTTGAAGTCTCATTGACAATTGGTTAGTTAAACCTCTCTTGCTATTAACCTACTAACAACTTGGATTATTTATAACCTTGTACAATTGTTACTAAACATAGATAATGAACAAGCTCTAAATCAAATTGTGTTAGTGTGCAATGGACACACAATAACAATACAGTAGATCGGCTTCATGCTTAATCTTGTTTGGTCGTATCACAATAACACATAGCACACAAACCGAGGTAGACCCCGTTAGCAAACAAGCTACAAGAATCCCATACCGTACACCGGAGATTGGCTAGCTCTTAACACCACATTCTCCTAATCCGCCGAACGCCTCCGACTATCTAGATCTGTAACCAGAACTAGTATTAGTATCATGTATCCTAGAACTAAATTGGTTCTCTTTTCAACTTAAACCTCTTTCTAGGTTAACCCGGGTATAATAGTTTACCGTTAAACGGGTTCGTTCATATAGGAGCATTTTCAAGCTCAATTCTAATTCATTATGAAATACCCCAAACCTTGGTATGTTGTGTAAATGTTAAACTATGGTATTTAAAGGCTAAGAAGTGCCTTATAAACATAAATGAACCATTTAAACCATGGTAAAACACAATAAAACACTAAGACACGGTTTGAGCAAAAACATGCTCTAAGCTTGGAATGAACTTGGTTAGGATCCAAGGAGCCTACCAAGACATAATAATGTTCAATTATGATTTTATAAGGCTAATTAAGTCCTTAAGAAACCTTGGTAGACAATGAAACCAAACAAAACATAAATAAATGCCTTAAGGTCAATATGGGCTAAAAGTGCTCTAAGCTTGGGATAAGTTTGTAAAAGACCTAATGGTCATACCTATACCTTATAAATATGTTAATGAACATATTAAATCAATTACCAAAGAAAACCAAGCTTGAAAACAAGTTAAAATACAAAAAGTGCTTTAAGGAGTCTTAAAGCACGTTTTTGAAAAATTGTCTTGTAAATGAGTTTTGAATGGCTAAATGTCCATCATTACTCTTTAATTAACATGTGTACTATATAGTATCACATTTTAGTGGCTATATCAATGGGAAATCAAAAATTTCACTTCTATGTGCCTTGTTTTTGTGAATAGTGATTTTTATAAGCTAGTTGTAACATATGTTGTTATAAGTAATTAAATTGACCAACAAAGACTATAATACCCTTAATGATATAAAGGGGGCCGGTTTTTGTAGTAATGAGTCACCAAACATGTTAACTTGTTAAGTAAATAAAGGTGACTCATAGGTTATATTTGCTTTAAGTTATAAATATCTTCAAAAGTAAAACCAATCTCATTTCTCCCTTCCTCCTACATTTCACACGGTTTCTAAGCCTTCTTCTACCTCTCTTCCTTCTGTTCTCACGGTAATGCTACAGCAACAGCACCAAATGCCATCTTCCATTGCCAATATTTCTTGGCTCACTTAACCAAATCAAAAACAAACACCACCATTCTCTTCCTCTCATCAAGCTCTTCATTTCTATCTTCTCAAAACTTCAAGAGCCCCATTTCGGTGCCATGGAGTTCCACCATTTAAGGAGCTTGAGCTTGTCTTTCCACATATTATTGATCTCCTTTGCTTCTAGGTAAGGAATCTCAAAGAAAAATCAAGTTTCCTCCATGTTTTGTGTGTGACCGAAAATACTCATTGATGGAGCTCTTTGTGTGACTTTGTTTTAGCTTCATTTGAATCTTCCAAGGGCTTGGTGGAGTCCTCTCTTGATATATATTCAAGCTCCCTTTCCATTCCAAGGTAAAACAATCATTTTAATACCTTAAGATAATATATGTAAACCTAGGGTTTACAATGAGATGAAGCATAAAGCTTATATACTCATTTCAATGTTGGTATATTGTTTAGTAGTTGACAAGGAAAGAAATGCCTTACCGGTTTAAGAGGAAACAAGAAAGAAGTTTGAGTGGAAAAGAGGTAAATATGCTATCTCAATGTGGTATAATGCCTTAGGAGAAATGAGCTTATAATGCTTGCTAAAACTACCTAAAGAGCAAATGGTGAATGACTTAGTAAGGTGTTCCCAAGGAGACTTGTAAAGGAACTTATGTCTTGATGTGTGTAATTGCAGGTCAAAGGCTTATATAGTGGAAATTCAGTGTTTAAGGTTTAGTTATGCAATTTAAGGGCCTAAGAGCCATGTTATTTAAGGGCCTAAGTGCCAAGCAATTTAAGTTAAGCACTATATTGTGATGTAGTGCTAAATGTGTGAAATTTGTGTATAAAGATGTGTTTGATGGATTTTAGGCGTTCTTGAATGAAATAAGGTAAAAACCTAAGTGTTTGGATGTGAGTATATACAAGAGAAGCTATGGCAAAATTTGGAAAATGTAGGAAGTTCTAAGTGTTTTAAGTAAGTTTTGGTGAACTAGGAAGTGTTAAAGGTGAACAAATGTTTACTTGAGAAGAAAACGTGTATTAAGATGATTTAGAGTGTAACAAGGACTTAGGCATGATCTTAAGGTTGTAGTATGTACCAAAGTCATTTTGGACTTAGGCAAAGACTTAGGCAAACTTTGGTAAAATAAGGAGTTGATGGTAAGAAATGATGCTTGAAAGATGATGTTAAAATGAAGAGAAAGTATTTTGAGATAGTAGTTATCATAGGTATGAAACACCACTTGAAAAACTAGGAGAAAACATTGTAAGTGTTAGAAATTTTGTGAGCATATAAGTAAAGGTTTAAGGAATTAGAAAATGAGTTTATGAGTGTTTAAGGACGTCTTGAGGTGTGTTTAAAGTGCCCAAATGAGGTTAGGGAGTACTAGGTTATATGGGGTGAAGTTTGGAGTTGAATGTAAAAAGGAAAACAAAGATTTGGGGCAGACCGGACTTGCGACCGGACTTGCAAGTTCGGTCGAGCCCAGTTTACCCTGCGAGAATTAGCTTCTGGAATGGACCGACCTTGGGGACCGGACTTGCAAGGTCGGTCGGGCTTGTATTTTGTGTACGGATTGAGTTACTGGAATCGACCGGACATAGGACCGGACTTGGCAAGTCCGGTCGGGCTAAATTTTAAAAGGGAAGAAACTCGGGAAAGACCGAACATGCGACCGGACTTACAAGGTCGGTCGGAGTAGAAAATTTTGACGGAAATGTGTTCTGGAATCGACCGGACTTGGACAAGTCCGGTCGGTAAGGTCGGTCGGACCAAAAATGTTGTTTAAGGTTATAAAATGATATGTAATGATGGGGATTGATAGGTAATGATGCTATAAGGTTGTTAAGGACATGTTAGGTGAGTTTTAATGACAATGAAGTGGGTGAAAAAGTGTATTAAAATGTGAGAGTAAAACAAGTTAAAAATGTCAAGTTATTTAACTAAGTTAACGGGGAAAAATTATAAGCATTAGACATTAAATGATCAAGCAACCCCGATGTTAATAAAAACACATGTGATGTTAACAGTTGTTCGAGAATTGCTCGAGGAACATAAGTGGAAGTGGTAAAGTGGACTCCGGCGACAGGTATGGTTTTCTTGCAACCTGTGTCCTACCGGATTACACCGGCTTGTATGCCAATATGTTTTACTGAGTGTTTGCCACCTTGTAAGATTAAAACATGTAATGAGTTTATAGTAATTCATTTATGTGGCGAATTAGGCCTCCGATACCATTTAACCTCAAATATGTGTTAAACCTTAGCTAACCAAATCTAGGAGCACATGAGTGATCGGTATTCGGAGTTGACGGCCCAAACCTTGGGAACGTGCTAACCACGGCTATGTGTGAGTTAGTTGGACATTGTTGTTGTATGCAAGTGTGTGAACCTCCCTTGTGTGCTTAACTCGGTTATGATACCGTATGGTGTGTGGATGTGGTAGGCTCCATAATGGATCTCTAACTACTTATTTATAAGTGTATAGTACTAATGGGGGGTGAGGAGGAGTCCGGTTGTTCCGGCCACGCGTGTGATGGACGGGAGTCGATGTCATATCCGGTTCGGCTCTCTTGGTGTATGTATAGGTTGTAATCCAATTTGCTTTCTACCTTCCCTTAGCTTATCCAAAGCTAGTTACTGACTCACGTCGGGCCACAGGGGCATACGAATGTTATTTCGGTGTGCTTGGGATTACTATATCCGACACACCTTGGGTTTAAGTTAACCGTTCGATATAACTGGACGGTAACGAGGTTGGTAACGAGCTTAGCATGAGATTGGCAATAATCTCTAGGCTCACTATATATACTAACTATGGTGGAAGGTTCCTTCTGTGAACCGATCTTATGGTGTTTGTGTTGTTATTGTGCTAAGCAATTTCCCCTGCTGTGCTATGATATGTATACGTTAGGTGTTTAAAATGAATGCGATGTTGTCATGTGTACGCCGAAACAAGAAAGGTTTTGTTATGTTTTGTTATGTGAGGAATGAGGTATGTTGTAGGATATGGAGTGTGTGGATCATGGAAATGAATCCCAGTTTGTGACAAGAGGCGTTTAAGGAAACCCGATTAATGGGTACGTGTCGTTCATTAAGGAAGTAGCTCCGTTTTAGAGGAGAGCCACTCTAGGGTTTAAGGAATCATTGGATGATTTGTTAAGTGTGGATGTGTTGGTTATAGGTTGAGCCCATTGAGGCGAAATGTTATGTGTTGTATGTTTATGGCTTGTATGCATGATTTAAATATAATCAACTGCATGCTAAGACGACAATTAGTTGTGCGTGGCCCGGTAGCATGGGGCTGCGGGATTACCATACCAGCAAAGGTGCTGAGCCCCTTGGGGGCCACCCTTTCTCTCCTTTTCTATTTCAGGTACAAGGAGCTGGAAGCCGTTCGAGAGTAGGACGGGGTAGATGTTTATACATGGGTAGCCATTTAAATGGCATAAGCATTGTAGGCGTAGTAAGACTGAAATTGTTATCGGCATTAGTTGTAAATACTTGGTACGGTTGGAATGTATAAGGTATAGGGTTGTTGTTAAGGGAAGCAAATGTAACGTGTAGTTGCTCGGGAGTTTAGCCCATCAGACCGATACAATGTACATGTATTAGCCTTGTTAGCCACGTGGGTGGCTAACGGCGTGTAACACCACTGAATTAAGTAATGTGATGAGTTGAGATTTCCGCTGCAGTTTGATGTTAAGTGTACGGTGGTGGTGGGTGTTGGGTGTTACAAAAAAGTGGTATCAGAGCGAAGTATCGCTCTGATGACTGAATACCGAGCTTAGGAAGTACCGAGTTAGGATTTTAGTACTTTGGGTTAAGGGTTGAGTGATAGCGTGAGAGATACGCTAGTAAGGAACTACCAGTGAATACTGGAAACCTGCTAATCCTTCCCGCCCTCCACAATCCCTGTTATAACTTGGGAAACAACGCTAGAGAGATGGAAGTCCACTCTTATTGGGAATACCGATCTGGCTGTTATTAAACACATCTAAAGGTACGGAGAACCTGTCATACGGTAGATCCCGAAAACTGGGAATCCCGGAGACGGTTCCCATCTAAACAGTTTTAACCGCATTTCATAGCGAAGAGCGAAGAATCAGTGTACAGAAGAATAGAATTTCCGGCAACCTGGGTCGACATGCAGAGTAGTCGAGAATAACCAGCTGCAACGCACTGACGTGCACCGTGAAAAGCAAAGAAGTGGATTAGTGAAACCCGAGACGAATGTCTATGGGACCACAGTTGGTAAGTAATACACCAACGGTATACCAACCAACTAAGGAACTATAACGTAGTGCCCAAACAAGAGACAAGTCCCAGCAACCACGACAATGCGTGGAACGGGCTACCAAGAGGAAACAATACAAAAAAATAGGGACTCCTAGAATGGGAAACACCCTAGTTAATGATTATCATGTGAAGACAGTGAGAAATCACCTAGAAGAGTATTTATCAAGGTAGTAAGATCAGTGAGGGCCAACAAGGCCACTGATGACAATATGGGTAAAAACAATACTACAATCGGTATGTGTTAAACCGATAGCCAGTTAGCATGGCGCACTTGCCATAGCAAGTGCTGCTATAACCGGGCTGTTCGGGAAATTTATAACCACTACAGTACTTGGTAAAGTACCATAAGGTTAAATGTGATCGCATAACAGTGGAAGGGCTTGTAGCTAACCTCTGTAATTGTAAATACACCAGTAAGCAAGAA